>WMED01000964.1:0-30237 GCA_019650415.1 Pipa parva
TTTTATTTACGATTTACACAACGTGCCAACTTTTCTGATTTTGGGGTTTGTATTTTGTAGTGAGGACCCCAAGATGACTTCCTGTATCCATATGAACTCTTAAAATGAGTTGTGGTTTGTAGTACATATTTTTATTTTTGTGTGGTTTAGTTTCCCTTCACAGTAGCCAGTAGCGGCCCTGGCCCTATTGGCGCCCTAGGAAACCCCGCACTTGTCCTGCGCCGCCCCCCTTGCCCCGCGCCTCCCACTCACCTCTAAAACCACCGTCGCTAGTAAAAAAAAAAAATACACGTGAGCGCCCCCCTGGACACTCGGCGCCCCCAGCATCTGCCCATGTGGCCTAATGGGAGAGCCGGCCCTGACAATAGCCTCCACTTTCACCGAATACTGCCGGTCAGGTCCTTGCCCAGTATTTCAATTTTAAATTGGGTCACCTAGTTTCCATTCAGTTACACTACATTCTGTTTTTATTCATTTATTTATTTTTTGTTTTCTGTCTTTTCAATGAGTGCAGCATTTCCATATCTACAAACCAATAACTCTCATTTACTACTTTCATGTGCAAGCATCAGACATCTTTATTGGATTTTCAGTTTTCCTACCTATTTGTGGCAGAGTGAGGTGGGTATGCTGGAAAATATTATATGAGGCCAGTGTTTTTCATCACAGCTGTTTTTAATTAGGCTAATTATTGTCTATGGTGGAAAAAAAACTAGACTGTGTGGATTATCCCACAGAAGACAATGGATATAATTTTTCTAGCTCAACTGAAAAACAGCTAGCTTGACCCTGGCCTAAGATACAATCCGAGGTTAGCATGCAGTGTTTATAACATTACAAATGAGAAGAAGCTGAATACAAATCAAATATGTGTATAAAATGAATTTACTAATAAAGGATTGTGTGATTTGGCAATCCCAGTAGTACAATCAACTTAATTAATAGTGTGTTTATTAATAGCGTATTTGCAAAGTAACTGTAATGGATCCTTATGGTGGAATTACATACTGACCTTTTCATTCATTTAAATTGTGATTATAATATATTAGTATTTTATATACAAGGGCTGTGACATACTCTGATCTGTAAGTGAAATGTTATTTAAGACACATTTGCCATTTAAATATACAGTAATGTACAAAACTAAAGAAAACTACAGAAAAAGATGCCTGTTCAGCTTGTTTAGGGGAATATCTCAGTGAGCTGTCTGAATTTCAGCCAAGTCTTTTTGTTTATATAAGTATATACATATATTATATACATGTATTTAAGACTAATTATACAGGCTGCAGTGTGTCGTTTTCTTTGACAACCTACCTCTGAGTTTTTATACAACTGCTTATACTTTCATTAAATGAGCTAACACAAGGCTGGCATGACAACTCTGTTGTTGGTTAAATGGTTTTCACTAACATGACAGTAAAATATAATACAAACCATTACAACCAATACAAACCATTACAAATCATGATTGGTTTAGATTACACTGTTCAGGGTAGTAATTCCAAGCATACCTTTAGCATAGTTTACACTTGTCTGAAGTGTTATTTTTAATCTTTCCTAAGATCATTTTCTGTTGGTCTCTATTTGTGTCTAACCTTTTGTTTATGACTGTTACGGATGTCAGGGAACAAAAGGAGGTACTACAGGAGGAACTATAGCATACCCACAGCCTGTTACTCCTCTGTAAACATTGCGTCCTACTAAATGTGATGGTTAAAGATACAAAGTGGTACACCTCTGGAGGCACTAAGGTGTACTGTAAACTACTGCAGGAAGAAGGTGTGACTGGATTCAGGAACAAATGTGACTTTGGGGATATGTGAACCCTCTATACCATAGTGGGAGTTGGCACTGGTTAACACTCAAACGTGGGGGTCTAAGGAGGCCCTGGTCTTCACCCTGAAACCCCACAAGGGGGTATGGCTGTTACGGCAGGGGGCCTCCTAAGATAGCCCCCCCCCCAACTGTTGGCAGCTGGATTAGACTCACATACTGTATATTACTGGCAGAAACCTGGATCAGCAGAACTGTAACTTTAGAGCAGGATCACTTGGAGTATCATAGTGGACTTGCAACTCACAGCACCCCTGTGCGCACACTGAACTGGAACTCACAGCTCCCTTGGCACAGCATGGGACTTGAAAATCCTCTCCTGGGATACACTGGAATGCTGCTGAGACGTAGTTAGTGGTGATAAAGCTGTGGCTGCTGTCCTGGTTGTAAAGAAACACTCGGGAGACACAAATGCTACAGATCCCTTTAAGGCTGTAACACCAGGCTATTCAAACAAAATTAGGCATAATTAACATAGTAGAAAATGCCAGGTCAGTGTGCTTGCATTTTTAATTTCCCACTGCTGATGTCACCGGACAGAATTGGACTAGAACCTGTGAGAACCCACAAATGAGCCCAGTGCTTATTGGTGCCACGGAGCCCCAGCAATTACTCCCCAGTGGTGCAAGGAGCCCCGCCACGTGACAATAACCTCTCTTTTTTTTTATGTGTAATGGGATTTTTTTGCTAGGATTAGTAAATTTAGCTGACAGGCACTATTTTTAGGATAGAATGGAATCAGGTAGAAATCCTAGCCAGATAAAATAAGTAATGAAGAGGAAATATAAATGAAAAATCAAACCTCAGACTATTTTATCTGAAAAATCAATAAATATAAAACAATATGCCAAACTTATTGTTTGTGAAGCTCTTGCATTTTCCTAACTCACAATAGCAGCAGTCACTGATTTTAAATGGTTTATGTGGGTGGAATATGCAGATGTGATGTCGGTCAAATGGTTGCCTTTATAAACAGTACCATCAGTTAGTAGCAACTGCACCAGAAATGCTTGCAGAATACAAACATTCTCCTATAGCATTCTTTCTACAGTTTTGATTTGTAGAAGATGGACATCCCATTGTCAACTCAGTTGGAACTAGAAGCATTAATATTAAATGTGACTAAAGGTAGAAAATGATGACTTACCTACCATCAGATATAATAATATTAATGCTTTCCCACAAAAACACTGAATTAACTTTCTTAAACAGAAATGCCAGTGCAAACATTATATAAGCCTACATTTCTAATGTTAGCATCGTTTTGTGATGCAAATACATTCAGCATATTTTTTCAAACAACACTGAATAGTTACTAAATTTATACCAAACACTGTACTATGAATATATTTAGCTCACAAACAACTCCACTAATCTTTCCAAACAACATTCAACGATTGGAATAAAACTTGTTTTGCGATTCATGAAAATCTAAAATGAATGTAAACATGGGCTCATTTAAAAGGCTCAAATTAAAGTTTTAAAGATCCAAATCTTGAAATTCAAATATATTCCAGCTAATTCTAAGTAAAAACCTAATCACTCAGCTTCCCTTCATTTATTTTGTGAAAAATAAGTATGATGACAGCTTTTGGATTTTGTAAAGCTCTACTCATGCAGAAATCGCCAACAGTTCCATCCAAA
This sequence comes from Pipa parva, assembly GCA_019650415.1. Lineage (NCBI taxonomy): Eukaryota > Metazoa > Chordata > Amphibia > Anura > Pipidae > Pipa > Pipa parva. Next base: position 3,481 of record WMED01000964.1, read on the forward strand.
CAAATGTTAAGTCTAGGAAAGATATAAAGTGTGAGGATCACCAGAAGGCCCTTTGAAATCTTTTGCAACTGAATACATCTGTAGATTGTCAGAAAGCAGTGAAGTGGAGCAGTAATAGAAACAGGCTACAAGCTATATAGCTTAAATTTAAACAATAAGTCAATGTGAATTTAGGTTTGGATGGACCAACATTTTTTATGAGTTTTATTGTTTTTATGATAACAGTGCCAGATGAATTTTCACTTCATCTAATGTGTTTTTATTTTTTAATCCCCAAATTAAAGTTCTTTGTTTTAAGACAAAACCAACCAATAAATATGCAGCAAAATTTGCACTAACAGTCTTTGATATTCTTGGTCAGAAAAAAAAAAAAAAAATATATATATATATATATATATATAATGAAGACGTAGTACAGAACACATCAAACAGACACTTGTGTGACTCTTCAAGGCTTTGCAAGCATGGCTGATTTGCAGGGCTGCTTTTGATTATAAATTCAGTATCACTGATGCACATCGGCATCAAAGAGGTGTCCTTTGCTTAAATATTCCCTAAACTCTTTTTCCCTCCTTTACACCCATTTTTCTGAAAATGCTGATCTAACTTTGTTCACACCTCATCTTTTGCATTAATAATATACTTTATAATTTAGAAGGTATTCAAAAATTGAAGATATTTCAAAGAGGTAGCTTGGTTGCCTGAGGCAACGTAATTCTTGATTGGGCTACCAAACTTTCCAACTCGGGATCCCAACCGTCTTAGTGCTTTAGGCGGCATTTTTATTAAACTTCGTATTAAACAATATTGCCTAGAGACTGATTAACAATTTATATCTTTCTTAAGAAAGAATAATTCTAGTCTATCAGTTTTATATTTAAATCTTTATTGAAATCTCAGATTAAGAACAAGTAATATTATTAACAGCTCCTTCAAAAATAATCCTTTATATATGGTTATTGTTGGTCTCTTTATGTATTCATATTACAAAATATTGTTTGAATAAGAAACAAAAGTAATTAGTTAATAATCTAGAAACATGTTTCACATAACACTAGGCTAGACAAGCATTTTGTTCATTTGCCAGCCTGTACCAATTTTTCCCCATGTATTGACAGTGGGAGCTTGTTTGGATCTTGATTCAGGGTTAACACAGTATTTGCAAATGATAAATCTAAATCTGCATCTGTTTTCATCAGGAGGTGAAGCAGCAATTTCCCTGCACCAACAACCTGTCAAACCCCTGTTCATGTAGTTTATTTTTCCAATGGAAAACCCTATTTGTAGACATACATGCCAAAGGCACTAGACACTTTAACCATTCAGTTATTCAGTGTTAGCCTATTGTCATAGATGCCACAAAACATCTGTTAATTTTCTTTGTTATTGGTGACCATTGTCCTTTTTACTTTAATGTACTCTTCCAATTATAGAAAAATCACTGCATTTCGCATAGACCAAAGAAACGGTCCCCAGACTTGACTAGCCCTTTAGTCTGGATTTCCTTAAAATGAAAGTTACGGTAAGCACATAAATTAACATAAAGTCTTTAAAAAATGCACTATTCACATATGATTAGTTTACCTGAAGATTCTTTCAAAATAAAGGTAAGATTTCAAATTACAAGCTCTTATGCATTTTTTATTATTTTATATAATTTATAATTTCATTACAAGTACAGAACAAGTACAGAAAAGAAACAGACAGAAAGAGAAAAGAAGTAGAAGAAACCTGAGAATTGTATTGATTGAGAGAGCAGGAAATACATTCTGTAGGTTGAATGACAGGATTGATTGGATGGATACAGTTTTTAGATATAAAAAAATGTATTATTCAGCACATGAAAACTGTCATGGGGTTCAGAAATGACCACAGATAGCACAAATGTGTGCTTTAAATTGAGCCTAAAACAAGCGGTCTCATATCTCAGGAGTTACCATACAGATGACCTCCATACAGTCAAAGATCAGGTGGCAGCTTTTGAATGTAAGATGCTCTTGGTACACTTTTGCAGTGAGATATCTGTTAACCCCTTCTGTGGCAGGTTAACAGAATCTCTGTATGGACACCCTGGTCTTTTTTTTTTTAACCTAAAACGAACTTCCTTAATATGTAGAAAATAGAATTTATTTTCATATTTTGATAACATTTATTCAGTAGGTAGTAATTAGTATCTATAATTATTTTTTTATTACTTATTTTTCTGTTCAGGCCTATACTATTGCTCTTACAGTGGGAACTTAACTCATCAGCAGGTTGAAGAATGCCAGGAGCCAAAACCCAACTGTAAAAAAGAACAAAAATGCCAAAAAAGTAAAATAATTTGAGTGGAAAAAATGAAAATGAAGACCAATTGCAACCTGTCTTAGTGTGACACTTTGTTATAAATTACAAAACCAAAATTTGCATGTGTTACATGTGTTAGTTAACATTGGACAGGAATGTGTAAAGGGAGATGCTTGAGCCACAAGCAATTCATTTGAACCACAATATTCTTCCACACAATACACTTTCCCACTGTAACATACTTTATTGCAATCACATATACAGCCAAAGACCATCATCTAGACACCTCACGTAATCCAGGCCAACTCAGGGTTTACTCACATAAGATTTTACTCAGAGCTCTAGATCTTTTATGGTGTTACATTTTAAGGCACCAAGACATCTTAGTATCACTCAGTAGTGGAACACAATAATAATTTAGGAGCAGCCTTACATGCAAATTTGGTGAACTCTGTGAATGTCAACCCACTCCTAAAATTTACATTGGTAAAAAAACAACACCTCTAGACAGGCGTGTTTCAATTTGTCTTGACTCCATCAGTAGAGGACATGTAGTATTATCCATTGCATGCTGAGCCATAGAAGTGGCATTCACAAAAACACAAATTTAGGTTTACTGAGCTTCTAGGAAGACTTAATTCAATGCTTCCAGGGAAATATTTGTTAATTAACCTTTCCAGAAGGAAAATAATTTGTTTCAAGTTTTTCCATGTGTGAAAGCTCATGTGACTCTAAAAAAACAGTGGATGTGGTGTCATTTACAAAACTCACCATGATTTTACATGGTAAATCTTGCAAACAAATTTATTTACTTGAGAAGAGGCTTATTTGCATATATTCCTCAGTAGTATTGCTACCAGCCCTATTTGTCTCTACAACATAAATGGGTGTTTTTGTAAAAACACATTTGAGCCACTCTTTGCTTATTTTCTCATTGTCTGCTCTCTCATTGAATCATCCATGCTCCTAATTACCAACTAATCACAGGTCTGCTTTTAAAATGATGCATTTAGAAAAGATTGCCACAGGCATCCCAAAGTAGCCCCTCTAAAGAGCTAATTGAGGCTACAGAAATGGAACCCACTGTTAGTTCAGAGGTGACATACAGGTGTTCTTCAGTGACAAAGCGTGCATTTGTACGTTGCAGTAGATAAATACTTTTGACATTCTTTATATCTCCACAGGTTGTTTTTGTATTTATGCATATTTGCTTTTATATAGCACCACTAACTTAAGGGGCAAAATTTACTAAGGGCGAAACGATCGCCCGAAGTTAATTCCTGCCTGCACGTGCGGTATTCCAATCGATGTGCGATCGCAAATCGAGCGCAATTCCAATCGTGCGATCGCAAATCAATCAGAATTGCGATCGTGTGATCGCAAATCGATCGGAATACCGCACGTGCGGGCAGGAATTAACTTCGGGCAGACTAAATCCGCCCTTAGTAAATTTCACCCAAGGAGTGCTGTACAGTCCAATAATACAATTATAATACAGACATGGGAGAGTGCTTAACAAAGAACAAGTGAAGTAAATTACAAGCATATAGTCAAGAAGATACATCGCTCTAAGTGCAAGGCCATGACTGAAACAAGAGAATGAAGGTACCTGCTCAATACAGCTTTCAATCTAAATAAGAGGAAGACTTACATAAATGAATAGGAGGGTGACAAGTGCAGTAACAAAGTGTCAGTTCATTAGGCTATAGGTGCCAATTAAGTAAGAAAATACATACAAAATATAATAAATAGTTGCTTTTAACTTTGTTCTCGCTCTCTATTTTTTATCCACCTCCCCTGCCCAGCTCCATTTAACAACTTGACTTGCCACACCACACACTTTTCTTGTGTGATATACTTCAACTTATGATAAAGACTCTTACTTTAAATGAAGATACATAATGCATTATCATTAATCTATCATTATAAATAAATAGGCTAATGAGGTTAACAACATTACTAGAATGGGCACCATTGTATGGCTTTGGAGTCAAACAAATCTTTTGCATTTTATACATTGTATAAAACAATCTATCTTAAGCCCTGTGGTTACAACAGTATGATTATCAGCTACATCACAAGGTTTTTGAGACCACAAGAGATGGTGGTTGTGAGATAATATTGTTCATTTATTCAAAAAAGTTTTTTTTAATACTGTACAATATTTAGCCTCTTATTGTCAACCCTTAAAACAAATATATACAGAATAATGTACTTTTGTAATTAATAAGAAATTCAAAATTCACTAAGAAGTTCTATTGCCATGATGTATGAAGCCATGGGTCGAGCATTTTATCAGGGAATGGACATTTTAATATGCTCATAAATTACAGTAAGGCAGTACTTTAACCTTTATAAGAAACAAGGCTGTTTTGGAAAAGAAAACACACACCTGTTTACATAATTGGTAAGCATTAATGCCAGAAACTAGTTTCAGTTCTTGCTGGTACCACTGTATTACACAGTTTAAAGGGGTTGTAATGATCCCTAACAACCTGAGGACCCTTGCATGTAGACATGAACAAAAATGTAAACAAGAAAAAAGTTCTGAACAAAAATGAAGACCAGTTTAAAACTGTCTTAGAATAACACTATCAACCTCATATAAGAAATTAATTTCAAGGTGGACAACCCCTTTAAGATTATAGTAGCTTATCCATAAATTCTCATAATGTTGTCTCTCATAAGAGAGGATCAGTGACAGACCGAGAAACCAGTTGCTGCTGATTGAATCTTTTGTTTCACTTAGAAGTGTGTGCTGCATTGTTACCATATGTTAGAAATCACATGGTTTAATGGATACATAGTAATGCAATATAAGTTAATCAGCCACTCAGATCAGTTGTAGATAAAAGCCTTAGCCACCATTTAATAATTTGGCACATGTATGAATAAAATGCCTAGAGATTGCCATGATGCAATGTTGTTCTTAAGTAACATGAACTCTGCAGCAATAAAAACTATGGGAATTATTGACTAAAGTGAGAATTCAACTGTCAAAGTGAATTCTCATCACTTTGTGTAGCTACACTCTGATTCTCATGTGGTGAATTCATTCATTTACGTGACTATTCGCACTTTAGCCAATAACCCCCTAAATATTGACTTTTTTGTGATGTTCCAATTACATTACACATTGTATTACAGTGTAAAATGGCAATTCAATCCGTTTTGTCACTTTTTTAACACTTTTCAGAGATAAAAAAGGTAAAAAAAAAAAAAAAAAAAGGGCTTAATAAGTATTGATCTCACCAATATTGATATTTTCGGACTAAAGGTATATCCATATACCAGGTGAAAACTTTTTACATTTTTATAAATATAAATCCAATGATTCCCAAAGAATTATTTGCTCAGTGTAGTAGGTACAGTACCAGATAGGAGGACATGTATTTTGTAAAAAAATGAAGCATCAATGTATTTAAAAATGTGTAGCAATGGTCATTTTAAGTTATAAATGGCTTGTTCTGATGTAAAAAAAAAAAATCAATAAATAAAATATAGCACAATAACAAGAAAATGGTAGGCAAGCTGTTTTTTTTTAAAATATAAACCAGATGTTCAAAATCCAGAGTACAAGTACATCCCTGCTTAAAAACTGTAAATAACCCTAATATTTTACAATAATAGTTATATAGCTTTTCCTAAGCCCACTCTTTATTTCTGGTCATTTTTCATGTTTTAACAGGACATCCAAACACAAAGCAGGGCAGACTGACAATGTTTTGCAATTTGGTCTCCAGCAAATCTACTTAAGATCTATGTATGTGGTTATATGTGATATTTCTATATAATGTTTTATACATTTACAAAATACTTAACCAGGGGGCACCAAACTATGGCCCGTGGGCTGCATCCGGCCCACTGAAGCCATTTATCCGGCCCCCGTCACAAGGCCGGCACCAGGGGTAGAGGCAGCTGCAGGAGGGGGGCGCAATCGTGGTGCTCGCCCCCTCCTTTTTCCTACCTCTAACCCTAGTTTCGGCCTGGCTCAGTCTGCTGTAAAGATTACAGCACTCCTCTGTCCCTCCCCCGGCACATATTAATGATGTTAGTACACATCATCAGGAAGCGGTGAGGAAGGAAGTGAGGAGCACTGTAAGAATAATCTCTAATGTATACTGAGCCGGGACGGGTACAAGGTAGGGACATAAAAAAAAGGGGGGGGGGAGCAAGCACCAGGATAGCGTCAGCAGGCAGCACAGTGTGGGAGGGGGATTGTGGGGGAAAGCATCACAGTGTGAGAGGAGGTTTTGGGGAAGGCAGAAAAGTGTATTTTAAATATTGTATTTGTTCCCTTTTTTTTTTTTTTTTAATTTAATTAGAATTAAAAAGTCAAAAAAAAAAAAGTGTTAAAATACTTACTTTATCTTGAGTCGATTGATTACAGTCACAACATGAGCTGTGGTGTAATTAGCCAGCTCACAATGCTTCCCCAGACGTTTCTTCCTGGCTGACGGGCCCAGTTACACCTCAGGTGTTTCAGGGCTTAAACATCATTACGTTCAGTGTGGGGGCCAATGAGAACACTCCTTGCAATGAGCGTGATGATGTATGAGGCCGGGGAAGGAGAAGAAGGAGTTGAGCGCTGGCTTCTGTGTCAGCCAGCGCGCTGTGCAAGAGGTGTTGGGGGAAGCATCAGGAGCCAGCTAATTACAGCACAGTTCATGCTGTAACTGTAATCAATCAGCTCAGTATAAGGTAAGTATTTTAACACTTGTTTTTTATTTTTTGGCTTTAGGTCTCCTTTAAAATAAGATATGTGCAGTGTGCATTGGCCCTCCGTTGGTCTTAGGGACAGTGAACTAGCCCCCTGTGTAAAAAGTTTGGGGACCCCTGTACTTAACAGTCCACATATGGTATGGTGTCTGTGGACATATATTGTAGATCAGTGATCCCCAACTGGGGAACTGCTCCCCGACCCAGCAAAGGTTTGATGAACTGGGAGGAGAAGTGGGAGGGAATCACTGCAATGCAGCCCAGTACCAAGGGTCCCATGAACCGGCTGTGGTTCAAGGAGTAGCAGTTAGGGACCCCTGCTGTAGATATATCTTTAAAATGCACCTGTCACTTCAAAACTAACACTAATTTAGGTTCTAGTAATGAAATAAACATTTTTGTAAATATATATGTATTTTTAAAAATGTACCTTTATACAGTGTTTCTCTCTGTCATTTTCGCTGTCAGCCTTCCTTTTCTCAAGTCGGGTGGGCAGGGCTAAATTATGATTGACATTATAGCTCCTCCAATCAGATCTCTGCTAGATCTTGATTTAAGGCATCTGATTGGAGAAGCAATAATGTCAATTATAATCCCACCCGATTCAAGAAAGAAAATGTAGGCTGACGGAAGATGACAGAGAAAAACGCTGTATAAAGGTGCATTTTTTAAAACACATATATATTTACAAATACGTATTTCATTAGTACAACCTAAATTAGTATTAGAGTTTTGAGGTGACAGATAAAATCATTTCATATTTTAAATTATTTCATATTTTCTTCTAGTAACTATACATTGAAGTGTAACTAATTAAAGTATGGTATAACAGTAACTGAGTCAGCTTAGTGTCAGTATTTCAGGTTTTTTCAGATTTTAAAGGTATTTCTAAATTAAAAAAAAACAGCTCTGAAATATTTACAAACATACTCCATAGTTGAAGCTGTATTCTATTGAGTTCTCCCATTCTGACAATGTACAGACCTTTGTCAGTTTTAAAAAAATATGTCTCCGTCAAAAGAACCAATGATTTTTCTTTAATTGATGAGTGCTGCTTTTAGATTTTCATTTCAAAATGGGTTTCAGTTTGATTTCACATTGTCAGTGTTATCTTTTTTTTTCCTAATGAGACACTGCTCTGACATTTAGGAAAGGATACACTCCAGTTCATACCAGCTGTTCTGCTATGTAATGCGTGAAGGTATGACAAAGCAGGAAAGGCAGGATTAACGTTCCTAACAAAATTCTGCAGGTAAAACTAACAAGATAAGAGTGGCTCATATGTCCAAAAACTCAATAATAACATAGCTGCCCATTTAATATTAACTATTATCTTTCCACTGGGAAAGGAAACTGATTTATCAGTGGGATTTTAATATTGAGACACAAGGCAATTAAACTTAGTGGAATCTTAAGCCAGTTTTTAATTATGTTTCTGCAGCTGGAAAGTGATTTGGCAGCTATAGACTTTTTTTTTTTATGCATAAAAAGGAAACCTTCACTTTTTCATAAAAAGAATTGCTATTTTCTTACTGGACCAGAAAGGCAAGTAAAATTCGTAATCACTGAGCAATTATCTGTGTAATTTTCCTGAAATAGAATTTTGCCTTTCTGTTTTTGGGATTAATTACATTTTATTCTGTATATATGTGGTTAACTGAAGTTAAATGTGTATTAATTAGAATGAAATAGAAATATAGGTTGAAATATAAAGACTCAAATGTCAATTTACCCCATTGCTTATTTCTGTTAAAAATATAATTAATTAAAGTAATTAAAAAATAATCCTCAAAATAAACATGTTTTCCTCCTGTTTTTTAATACGTTTTTAATTTTGTTTAAACTTCTTCTTCTAGAACATTCTAGAAATTTCCTTCTTCGAGTTTAAGGGACTGGCACTTCATCCAAGCACTCTTTTTAGTGCATTCCTTGCACGCCATACATTAACCATTAATTATGGCTAATACATTTTACCAAAGTCTTGCCCCTGTGATGATACTTTGAAGGTAAAACACTAATCATTGCTCTTAAACATAGAGTTTTATCCACCCAAAACATTTTTTACCTTTGCTCAATAGATGATTTAAATAAAATTGTTGCACTCCTCCAGTAAAATCTCTCCGGATCCTTTTAATGTATATGTTTCCCTTTTTGTCCACCAGTCTACCTGTTGTTGTTCTCATAACCAGTATATCACGATGACTTGTTTTTGTTTGGGTAGGTTTTAATGAGACTAAGTCATATTTAAATAATCCTTTCGATACTACTATTCAGACTCTCTCATTTCCTCTTGCCTAACTACATTGATTGCTAATTTAAAAATCAAAAAATAGCAAGGAGAAAACAAAATATCCTTTTAATGTTATAACATATGTTGGGTTTGAGTGATCTAAATGCATTGTGTTGTTCTTTTTGTTATCTATATTTTATTCTTTTTTTTTTCTTAATTGGATAAATCCATAAACATAAAACCTATTCAGCCTCCTCTAGGCTGCAGTGCTGTATATTAGTTCAGGTTGTCTTTCTGATAAATGATCATTGATCATGAGTCTTAGAGGACAATTGCTTTTATTATGACTCACTGTCCAGAGGTCCAGTCATTAAGCATGAAAGGAACGCTCTGTTGTTCCCAGAAAAAAAGTAATTAATGTCCCATTGACAAGAGTGTTTTTAACTTTGTTAAAACCTTGTTTTCAGGCAGAACTCTTTTTGTTTAAGACAGTGTACCTTTTCTACAAATATCAAATGTAATTATACCTTAAATGTACCGTTCTTTAATATTAGGTAAAATTTACTAAAACTCATATAATACAAAAGAGAAAGGATGTTGTTTCTGAAGTTTTTTAGTATGTATAGAAAGCAATTGTTTAATGCTTCTCATAACACTTCCTGATTCAATGGCTCAAAGCACTTTTAATTATTAATGTCTCTACCAAAACAACTAGTTGTTATCAAACAGATGAAATATCTTATCAATGCCCTCCATTTAAACATTGGCAGTCCTTTTTATTTTATTGGATGATTTGGTAGAATATTTCATAAAAAAGTGTACTATTTCATTGGAAAAGATGATGTATTGATCAAAATCATTTTTTTGCCAAAACAGAGTCAAATACCCATATGGTCAGATGAAAACCAGTTTCTGGCATTTTGATTAAATTAATATGTTTAACATAGACTTAAATAGATACATTTAAAATTAGTAAATTTGACAATTTACAATTTCTGTGATGCACTCCCAACAACTAGAGTGCATGCTCTGTTGGATAAGATTAGTTCCTGATAAATTTTGTACCTTAAGATATGAGCATGTCTATCTCAGGAAGTGAAGAAATGCCTGCTGCATTGTTCCTTGGCTCATATTTACAAGAAAGTCAAAGAAAATGGCAATTAAAATAGTAGCATAAAAAACAGGGGAATGTAGCTTGATCAGTACTTGGAAAACAGAATATATATATATATATATATATATATATATATATATATATATATATATACACACACACACACATACATATATACAGTATATATACTGTATATATTATACCATATTGCTGATTCCACATTGTATTTGTTGCTGTATTAAATAGTGTGTTATTTATTATAATGGACCTAGATAATAATTCAATGTAAAATAACCACCATATGGCTCCTCTACATTTGAGCAATATCCAACCAATAGACTTAAAACTAAAACAAACTCTATTTTCATAAGCTCTAAAGTGATTCTTATATTTGCTGATCCTCAGATACCAGTTTTGCTAAGTTCTGCCAGCAGCATCACGTGTCTTTTAATCACATCTGTTTCTAGCAAATCCTTTCAGTGTTTGAGGGATTTACGACAGGTTGCTAGACTCTTCCTGAAATCAATTAATGAGCAGACCTGTCAACACTGGGAAGCCTGGACAAGAAACCCTCATAATGAATTAAATAAACAAGCTTTTTCTTATATAAAAATGAATATTATGGATCTAAATCCTTTGAAGAAAAAAAAGCCCAAAGAAGCATATTTTCTCTCTTTGCATTATTAGGCTTTAAGCTACTTTGCTGATGTTCTGTTTGCTTCTCTTTTTAGATTACTATAGAATGAACACTTTTTCTTTGATGGCTTGAACATGTTTTGCTGCAGTGAGAAAAAGAAATCTTTTTACTAAGAAGTTCCTTGGCTATAATTTTCATCACCATATAACATGAATATTAGACTTATTTCAATGGATGATTGTAGCAAGAACAGAATGGCCCTTAGTGTAGCAGGTGCGAAACACCAGTCCCAGTCCCTTTTAGGGATAAATTACATTTAGTTAAAGTGGGGATTGTACAGCAATTTCTAGAGAACTGGGAACAGTGCCAAAAATATTTTTGCCACCTGGGAAACTGTTTTCTGAAGATATTCCATTTAAATTGTTATTTTTTAAAATTAAAAATACAGTCTTTTTTTTTTTATAATTTATGGACAAGTGGTACAATGTAATAAGATATTACAGAGTAAATTGGAAATAAGAGGTTTATGTTAAAGAAAGAATCTTATTTCTTTATTTACCACTGACCATAATCAATAAAACTAATAGGTTGTCATAACTCAAAAGCAGAAAAAGTCAATTTTGATCAGTGTTGTATAGCAGTATCTTTCTCCATGACTAGTCTCATTTTTTACCACAATCCAAACCTATCTGCTCATCCAGTTATTGTTTGTTAACCAATAATTCCCAGCAACTCCGAACAGAAAGAATGCCTGGAAGGGATTTTAACAGTAGATGGTAGAAAAGGAATGTTATGAACTATCATAAAAGTACTGATCTCTAGAGCACATTTTACTAGCCACCCATAAACATTAAATACATCCTCTGAACCTTTATCCTTTGCATCTACCTGCAGTTAGTTTTTCATTCTCTTACTCCTATTATTGATCTGAAAAAATAAAGGATACAAATGAAAGAAGTCAAATAGAAGAAATTCCTTTTTTACTGAGTGGATTAAAATTACAAACTTTTGAGACCACCTGGTACCTTTGGTATGATATCGCTGAGTTCTATGTGAGTGGATTGAGGGGAGTTACTCCATTTTCCTGGTCTATTTGTAATTTGTTGTAAAAGGTAGGGATTTAATGAAGATAATTTTTTTTTTACTTCTAACAAGTTTGCTGTTCAGGGACTGAGTAGAATATTATAGCCAAGAAGCATTTCCGCTAAAAGTCAAGTTACCTCAAACAAGATTGGACAGGAGAAGACAAAGTAGGTGCAATGTAGACATAATACATGTTGCAAGACCACTAGTTTATATAAACATTTAAAATAGCCTTTTTTACATTAGGATCCAGAGTAACAGTGCTGCCCTTCATCAACCTAAAAAAAATAATAAATAGATTGATAATGGATTGAGAGTAACCTGAAACTTTGCTTAGTATCCTGATAAAGAAATAAAGGCTTTTTTACTTTTCATATAAAGAAATGTTGTTGCTACATTTAGCCTGCCTACATATTAAGCGGGTTGAGTGAATTTGTATGGCAAGCACCCTAAACATGCAATCTGCAAGCTTGAAAGAGTTTGCTGTATAGGCATAATGTAGAGCCATCATTTATGACATGGACCAAAACTATTGGTGTAGCTTTTAATGAGTCCAATACCAGAGTAGGTTAATAAGCAAATCCTTTAATAAGGTGTATGTTTTTGTTATTAATTCAAACTGTTTGGCATTCAGTGACAGTCGAGCTCAACTCAATTTTGAATACATTGTTATGGATCTTGAATTCCCAAAAAAAATGTAAAGTAGAGGCATAATATATGGTTCAGTTTTTCACCAGTAAAAACATTTTGAGGTTACTGAGGTCAAGATGATTGAAAGTCTACTTTTGATCTATGCTTTGACAGTTGACTTTTTTTTCTTGTGAATATCTGTTTCATCAACTACCCAAGTGTGCTTTCACTAAGCTAGTGTTCACCCACTGTATAGGGTTAATGACTGTACTGTCTAATCTCCCTAAAGCAGACCAGTTACTTTAGTTTGGAACTTTGGCCTGTTTATATAATTACTTTTTTTTTTTTCAGATGACGTATCTTGTGCGTAATGTTCGTTTACAAATTTGAACCCTGAGTTTATTGTAAAGTTGCATTAACACTAACCAACACTCTTCCCATGCAGATAGTATCATAAATGGAGTTTTCTGTTTTCATAGCCAGAATACAGAGGTGCCCAGGGGTACTTTAACTTTTAGGTATGACTTTAAGGGCAAAGTTATTAAAGTCGAAAAGACCAATCTCGAGTTATCACTTAAGTTTTTCAATCGAATTTTTGATGGAAAGGTAGCCATAATACTAATGTAAAATATGGCTACCTTTCCATCAAAAAATCAAGCGATCAACTTGAGATCTCGCGGGATAAACTCGAAAAGCCGAGATCAGTCTTTTCAACTTTAATAACTTTCACCTTAAATATGAGTTTGTCTTTCGGAGATAAGCACCCCCAAAATTTTCACACAGAGACTGTGGTTTTCTCTTTTAAAAATAGGTCACTCTACCCCCACAAACCAGCAATGAACAGGTTGCACACATTCCACTTAGCCAGTGTGCCATACTCACTGAAAAAAACTCTAGTAGCAAAACTAGCTAGAAAACTAGTCCGCTGAAAACAAATTTCCATTTGAAAACTTACAAATTCATTATAGCAAAACATATTTCTATTAGGTTATTACATTTTCATAATGTAAAAATGAGAAAGTTTCCATGACGTTAAACTTTACAGAACTGTGAATGTGAAATATATTCTTAATACACAATACACTTACAAAATACATAGCCTTTACAATACTATGATTGTTTTCTGTAACTGATGTTGTACTCTGTGTACATTGTAATCAGGAAATTTAAATAAATCAGTAGCATAAAGTAAAGTTGAAACAGACCATTTAAGGTTAGTGCCAGCACAATTAATTTATAACCATCCATGTTTTTTTTTTGTAGAACAAAGGCTTTCTAGCTAAAAACAAAAGTACTAACTATATAATAACACAAATTGTGGATATAATTACTTGCATCATAGACTGTTTCACCCTTGCTGTAAAAGAATACAAAACAGGTGAAATATAAGATAGTTCAAAAAGACAAAATCTAGAACATTTGAATAATGCTGTAATAGCCAATGTGAAATGAGAGCTAAAACAGCATTATTTTCTAATAATTACTGTAGAAAAATGTGGAAGAAATAGATTGCAAAAGACCTGCATTCCATTTTTATTATTTGAGAGGACACTGTAAAAAAAATAAAAAGTTTTTATCTGTGCCTGGAAAATCCAAGTTATTTTAACTTAATTTAAGCCGAAACCCTTATTATTGCGGTTTTCAACAGTTATCACTGTTATTTTGGCAAATTTGGGTCAATTTGATGTTAACTATTTATCAAGCTGCAATGTTTATGTTATCGTGGCAAAGTAGATGGTAAATTCATCGATATTGATACTGCTTAACGGTGTATACTGTTGATGGATTTAGCTGTAAATTTAAATGTAAAAGTTAACTTTTCAATCTCGATATAATTATTTATTCCATTTCAACAAACATAAACTAAAATCACACTCTGTGCCCATTGAAAATAATGAATAACGCCACCCAGAGAGTGGCGAAATGTAATGTAGCTGAAATTGACTGAGAAAAAAACACCTACTTTAGTAAATGTAGTGATAACATTATTGGAACAATGATCCACGGTATCGATATCGATATATTTTGGAGATACTGATATTCAGTGATAACAAGTGGCGGAAATCTAAAAAGGGCTTAGTAAATATAAGAAGAGGTCGATATTGGTAAAAAAGAAAAACACTTTTTTTTCTATTCGATTTCAAAACAAAAATCGATTCAACTTTAGTAAATATGCCCTACTTAGAGTGTTGCTGGGAAGAAAAAAACAATGGTTGTTAATTTTAAAAAGTTCTACTTTCCCACATGAATTTTCCTGAGTGGAAATCCATCCAGTATGGCTGATTTATTTAAAGGAGAACTACAGTGTTGTATTGGAATTATTAAATAGTACAAGCACCGCTATACAATAGCTCTTTTTAATGAATCAACAAACATTAGTTCCTAACGTTTACTTAACGAGGTCCTTTTCCATTTGAGGTATTAGCTGCAAGGAAGTCAGTCCTCCGTGAGCTTGATGACTATATAAAGCACTTGAATATTGTTGATGGCAATATATCCAGTCAGAGAAGACAGTGCTAAAGATCCAGGTGGGGTTATTCACTAAAGTCCAAATTGATGCGTATTGGTGCGAATTCGCCAGATAAAGACAGTCGCAATAGGCAGCTACTGTCACAGTTGTGTCTTTATAATGAGAATATTGTCACAGTCGCGACTTTATTATGGGAAAATTGTCACAATTTTAACTATAAAAAATTGTAGTGACTTTACAATGGGGAAATTGTAGCAGATTTCGTACCTTAGTGAATAACCCCCCCCCCCCATCTGGTTACGTTTTAATGCTGACAAAGGGTGGATTGTACCCCCGAAACGTTGCTGCTTGTTTGCTGCACTGATGGTTTAATTAAATAAGCTTTTATTCCTCTCCCTTGTTGCCAATTTTGTGATTTGTGCCCAGCATCTAATAATCTAGCACCACTTTATTACATACTGGGGTGCACTTGTACACAGTGTTGGAACTAAGTTTTAATTCTGCCGGAACTTCAGCAGTGATCTCACAGGTCTGAATTTCCATTCATAATTTATTCAAAATGGATGCTGTGAGTCTGTAGAGCTGTGAAACCTTCAGTAAGACAGTGCAGAGCTAATCTGGATATTTTTAATTAAACAAATAAGGTGGCGGGTAAGTGGGCTACTAAATTATGTATTGGTGAAGGTAGCTTTAGCCCTTCTTTATCTAATGGAATGACCTAATGTAACTTCCTCACCAGTAAAATCTTTATTAATCCTTTCTACTCTTATTACAGTTTGCCATACACATTGGTAAGCAGTACCTAATGATTTTAATAGGTAAAAAAAATAAGATTTAAGTATATTGTTTTCTGTGACATAGCCCTTAAACCAGGGGTCCCCACATACTGGGCCGTGGACCACTTCTGGTCCAAGGGCCCCATGGCACCAGGTAACCTGATGGTGATGTGTGCACAGGAAGAGCATCACCATCATGGGGCCGGCAGCAAATATTGCCCCTCCCTGAAGAGGTCCGTCAAACCTTTGCTGGATCAGGGAACCGATCCAGCAAAGGTTTGAGACCACTGCCTTAAACCATAGTCATAGATGAAGAATGCTTAGTTATGGCACATTTGTTTGGCTTTTCTGTAAGGCCTTTGCTAAGGCTATATACCTGCATTTTATCACCATGCTGTTTCTTTAGAAATGGACTGGATTAAAAATACTGTAACATCTATTTGTACAGTCCATGTGAGTTTTCTAATTAAGGATTCAAATGCTCAAAGCTAAGTCATAATGCCCCAACTTCTGTGACTATCAGCGACATAACCAAAATGGATGCTTTAATCCTTTAACTGAGCGGCAGCCAATTTGTTAATGGTATTAAACTCATCAACTCTGTCTCTGTCAAAATACATAAGCAAAAACATATCACGCATATGCAGTTTCTTTTTATTATTCACCTTTAGATAATGAACCCACTGAATTTGTAAATCCAGTCCAAAAACTAACCAACATTTAAAAACTCTTTAGCCATGTCCTCCTCTTAACATGTATATAGGATTATAACGTTTTTACTTAACACAAAATCATAGCTGCAGCTCACTTTTTATCTATTTTTTTACCTTGAATAATAGAAACTTTCATAGTATTTTACCTGTTACACCTTCAGTAGTCTCTCCAAGGTCCTGTACAGAGGTGCATTGGCCCCAGTATTGGGGGGCACAAGTCTGGTGTATCTCTTTTAAGATTGTCAGGTCCCTAGTTTCCTTTAATTACACTAACCCTGCAAAACTGATCATTTAGTATGATAGTTCTGATGCACATGACACCGTTTGCTAATAAGCTGTGGGCCTTTGTAATTGGCCTGTCTGGTTGGCCCAAGTTGCTTCAGTCTGACACTGGTCTTGTACAATACAAATTAAATTGAACATTTTCTGAAATATAGTGACTTTTCCCTTATTTTTCATTTTCATTGAATTATATAATTCCCCAGAAAAGTCACCAAGATAATTATATGTGTTAACATTAATTAAAGGGGTTATTCAAAGTAATCTATTTCATTTGTACTGTTTTATTAGAGCAAGCAATTACTAAATACTATTTTTATGCTTAATTTTGTAAGATACTGTAATTACAATGTCAATACTTGAAAATATTAAATTGTCACAAAAGCAGCTCTTATGGAACTGAACAAAGGATTTTTGGTTTATGCTGAAAGTATGTGTATGTTTAGGGCATAATTTAATCCCATTACCAGTCACTGAAACCTCATGCTCAGGGAGTCGCCCCCTATTACAGGTAACTGTAGGCTACAGGCTGGTAAATCCCAATACATTTTGTGTTTCTCAAACTGGCTCTTTCCTATTAAAATAGGGACAGTTGAGAAGTATGGCAATAGATAATGGATGTCTGCAAACAACAAATTTGTATTCCCCTTAGGATTATTGTTGTGACATCATTGTTTTATCATTGTTAAAATACTGATAGGCTTTTGAGTAGCAATATCAACAGTTGATTGTGTTTCTTGTAATATAGAGCAGGGGTTGCCAACCAGCAGTCCACAGACCAGCACTGGTCCCTGGGACCCTTGGCACAAAGCCATATGGTGGTGATGGGCGCACAGGAAGTGTGTCAACCATCATGCGACTGGCAACACACATTTCACTGCCCACCACCCTCCAGGTCTTTCAAATCTTTAATGGGAGCGGAGCTGGTCCCCGATCCAGCAAAGGTTGGGGGACTGCTGCCATAGCGATTAACTGGTCAAATCATATTGACCTAACTCAATATTAACGGGATACTGATTTACAATGCAATATAATTTATATTGATAGTACATTCATATTTTATACATTCTTTTTGTAATCTCTCTTTCAAAAATTCCAGATTGCAACAGTTAGTCTATTCCATTTTACCCTACAGGGTTCATTTACTTGCATCTGACTGCATTTTGCATTCTGTCTATTTAACGAGAAGCAGGTTCACTGAAAATTCTAATCAGCACATTTGATGATAGATCATGAAATAAGAGTGTTACAGTAGTAGCTTAAGAAATATTTTTCTACATTGTATGTATTATTTATAAACTATGTCATTAACAAATATGGATAATACAGCATAAACCCCAGAGGTGACAGTACCCCTTTAAATTGTTAATATGTCTATGTTTACATTTCTAGGAACTTCTACCAGGTTGTGTGTGTGTGTATATATTTTTCATATATAAACACACACATACTGTGTATATATATATATATAGTGAGGTATACACACTATGGTGAGGTATACACACACCATTATACTCTATATGTATAAATAAAAACATGTATTCACACTTCTTGTTTGCTAAATTTGATGCTAATTTAATATAACACATTTTATATTATGTTTACCACCGTTGGGAGAACCAAGCTGAAATATTATTTGATTTAGAAAACACTTTGGTCTCATGAGTAAAGTGTGAGTACATTAGATAAAGATTTAAATTGCATTATGCATCACTGAATCCAGCAGGCTAAAAGTACAAAATGACAATACATTTACCGTCCAAAATCTATGAGCAGTCAGCATACAGCGCCATGGAGAAAATTTATCAGAGCTGTACTTCAACCTTGTTTGCAGACTGCCGTGATAAAAATACATTTGCACCTGCATTTTTATTTTGAAAAGAATGCCAGTATTTTGCTTTAAAATAGACTTGGCATAAACATCATAATATTCATAAGCATTTAATCGATTCCAAAAATGCAGCCTGAAAATTCAGCAGGATACTCGGGCATTAGGCTATCATAGATATAAATAAAGGCTATTTTTTAATCAGTCTGAAATGAAACAGTGGCTCTGTGCAGTAGCATACTTAAAGTTAGCCAGGCCCAGTGCAACATTGGCACTGGGACCCCTTCCCCCTCACAGAACTGCGCACAAACCCCCCTGGACCAAATAAAGAGAACTAAATCTCAGTGTGGCAGCTGTACGCAGTGCAGGTATTTATTGATTTTTCATTAGGCTTGTTTAAATGTAATTGTGTTATGGTTTTAGTAATTGTTTAATTGATTATTGGTTTTTGTTTTTAGATGTTAGTGGTTTTTGGTTTGTTTAAGTAATTGGTTAATTGTTATGGTTTTAGGTTTGATTTGTGCTTGATTTAGGGTTTGGTAATTGTTTAGTGATTTGTGTTTGATTTTGGGTTGGTAATGTTAATTGTTTAAGTGTTATGTTGCCCCCCTGCCCCACTTGATCACTCTGATAGGGGTTCCAGGCCACTCCCAGTAGTGATCCCTCCCACATAGCAGTAGGCAGGAGAGCGGTAGAAAGGGGTTACAGGGACCCCTACTTTAAATTCTTACCACAGGAACATAGGGGTAGGGGTAAGAGGAGCTGCTCCTAGTGATTTTGACCCTCCCGTACTACATAACTCTGTGTGAGGGTGTTGGTATAGGGGTCCCAGGGACCCCTTCATTTAACTCAAACTTGCCTCCCTGCCCCAAAGAGACAGTGGGGTAGTTAAGTGGCTCCCAGTTCTTAGTAATCCCCTCCACCTAGCCTAGTGCTAGTGATGTTGGGGGGAGGTGTGGGGGTCCTAGAGACCCCCAGTAGGTAGGGTTCATTTTAAAAAAACACAGTTTTAGCTAGGGGAATAATGCTGTTTTATTTAATTTAACCCCTTAGATGCTGGTTATTGGTTGTTAATGGATATAAATGTATTTTAAGGTAGGTTGTTATTAGTTGCAGTTGTTTAGTTTACCTTGTTGTAGTTAGGGTGAAAGCTATTAAACTCGGAAAGACCCAGAGCGGAGTTTACTGAGAGAAATCTCGCATTGTTCTCACGAGAGTTTTTGAGATCTCGAGATTGAGTTTTTCTATCTCGATTTTTCACATTTTTTTTGATGGAAAGGTAGCCATACTTTACATTAGTAGCATGGCTAACTTTGCATCGGAAATTTTGAAAAATCGTGATCGAAAAACTCAATCTCGAGATCTCAAAAACTCTCGTGAGAACAATGCGAGATTTCTCTCAGTAAACTCCGCTCTGGGTCTTTCCAAGTATAATAGCTTTCTCCCTTTGTGTTTGTTTTAGGACATTTTGTTGTATTTTTGTGTGGTTGTGTTAGTTTAGTAACAGTTTGCAGCTTTAATGTGTTAGATCGTGTTTTTTTATGTTATTGCTGCAGTTTATCATAGAGCTGAATGGTTTTTGCCAGGTCTAGGGAGGCGAATCAGTTTGAGTAATAAAAAGATGTGTTTTGTCTCTAACAAAAGTAAAAAAAAAGAAAAACTTGAAAGGACAACCATCACCAACTGCTTGCAGCTTTGTGCATATGAAGTTTACTGGCTACAAATATGTTGACAGATGTTTTGTTATGACAAACCACCTATGGACAGAACAGCAAATACTAGTCCATTTAGTGCTTTGTTTTGTTTCCATTCTATTGTATTGCCTTGCACCAAAAATGCAGATTTTGCCAATCATTTCACTATAAGATGGGCACGCACATGCTAACTACAAACAAATAGATAAATTGTCCAAAAACTGAATAAATTGTATACTCAAGATAAAGGCACTGGTGTAAGTAGTTTCTCAAGACAGCAAAGGAACTACTTATACACATACACAAAAAGTTATGGGCCAACTTGATTTTTCATTTCATTGATCCACTTGATACAATCATTGGTTCTGCCATATAATATAAAAAGACTGACTTTTTCAGTCAGTTACCATTTGCTATGTAGAAGTCTGCATTAGTCATGGCACTAGCAACATAACCATGATATCAAGCATGCTTTGGGAACATTGAGGACATATTCCATTCCAGTGTCTAGTAACACTATTATACAATCCCACCACTGTCAGACCTGAGGATGTTTTCCAAAATGGTTTGGGAAAATGGGCTTTTTACACAACCACTATACAATGCAGCTAATCCATCTATTTAATTCATGTGTACTTTATGATCTTTTTATAATAAATCAGCTTAGGGATGAGACGAAGAAGTTATTAGGGAGACAGCAATTGGAATATGCCGATAAACAGGTCAGAAATTGCTTAGAGTAAGTAGTGTTAAACCAAACTCTTTTAGACTGTATATAGTGTGCAGAGGTAAGATATAAATGTATGTTTACCATATGCATTCCCCTGTACTAAATATAAGAGAGAACGCCACTGTAGTGTATGTTGAGAATCCTTTTGGAGGATTAAGTGATCTGTTTTAACAGACACTGCAAGATATACTGAATTAATAATAAGGGTTTAACAACCATTTATTATTTCTTAAATATACAATAGATTTCTGTATGATGATATAGAGTCTTGCGTTCACAGAACATTCAATATGTACTTTTATGGATAAGAGCTAGATCTCTTACACTACTTGACTAGGTTGAAGTTATTCAGAGTGATTTGTGGATATGGTAAAAAGCCCACACAAGAACAGGGAGGGAGATACACATTCCATGCTGCATTGAACAAGCCATCATTCTAGTTACCAGAGTTAGTCAGGGAAGTAAACAAAATTTTGATAAGTTTAAAGTAAGCAAATTAAATACCCTAAATAGAAACATATTTTTTTGTGTTTTTAAGATTCCTTTTCTATTAAGCATTTATACAGAAAAGCTCCAAAGATGTATTTTTCCTGGCTGTGTCCTCTCTCCTCAGTGCAAAATACAGAGAGTCTCAGGAGGTTATTGACTAAAGTGAGAATTCTCAAACAGCGGATTCCCATAGCAAATCCGCGACCACGACAATTCTCCATTGTAAAGTCACGACCGTGACAAATTTCTAAAGTTGCAACTGCGACAATATTTCCATGGTAAAGTTGCAACTGCAACATTATTCTTGTTGACTGCGACAGTAGCAGTCTATTGTGACTGTCTTTAGCTGGCAAATTCACACCTTTGCACAACAATTCGGACTTTAGCCAGTAACCCCCTCAGAGTCACTGGGACTATAATTCTGATAATGCTAATCTAAACTGATTTTATTGTTTACAAGTTTTCTCTTCTTTTGTTAATTTATTTTCTTTCAGCAGGGGGAGGGGGATGGGAAAGAAAGAGGGCGGAACATAAGGAAAAGTTAACCTCTTGCAAACAGTTCATTTGGAAACATTATGCATATGCTTCCCTGCTTATGCTTATGCTAAGATTATATGAAGTGACTGTGATGAAAGTGATTATCTTTCTGTTTATTGCTCACAATCTTCTGTGAGCCAACCACTGTAAGACAGCAGCAAATCAAATCAAAAATAATGACAATATTCTAGAGTTTTGTGAGGGAGAATAAATAGTAAAATAAAAAGATTCTTTCAGTTGCCCTTTATGGGAAAATAAATGGAAGATGAGCATTACTTCTACAGAGGTTATATTTTCCCTTTTCTGACTTAATCAGCCCTTTCCTCAGCAGGGCTCTGGCATTGCAAAGGGGTGAAGGGGTGTAAATCTAGCCCCTAATAGAATAATGAGCAGTATTCATATGGAAATGATACAAACGGAGACTTGTGAAAGGCCTAGTAAAGAGCAATATGCTATTGATGGATTATGTAGAATGTGAGAAGGTGTTAAAAATATGTGCATTAGCAAGTCAATAAATGCCATTTTGTACAGAGTAAACTATATTAATTGCTTTTAGGGAACAAACTGCAAAATGTCCAAACATTTATACACACTAGAAAGGAAAGGCATTGAGTACACTTATAAAATAGCTCTCAGCATTATAAGCCTTTAACTGAAATCGTAACCACTAAGAAAATTAATTGTTTGATGATCAGTGTAATTCAGACTAGGAAAAAATCTGCCAGACAATGCTCACATAGTGCTTACATATAAATCACTGGAAAACATGAAAGGAATTCAAATGAAAGGTAAAAAAAAAATCAAGATTTCACCACAATAATGGAGTTACAGCAACAGATCAAATAGTGAGTATTTTTTTTAAATCATGGGGAAACTAAACACTGACGGAGCACATTTAATAAAGTCAAACAAGCTTTTTGACTAGTAAATGCAGGAGGAAGAGTCTTTATTTAACAATATCGTTGTTTTCACCTATTTACCAAACTCTTCAAAAACCATTTTGTCCCCCAGTAGAATTCTCCCCCCTCAGGCTGGAGTGAACACATTATTCCCTATGGAGTGGGTCATGTCATTTAGCCCAAGTCCAAAATATTTCCCCATTGAAAAGAGACATCAATATCAATCTGTAATGGAAGGAAACCTCATAGAAAAACATTGCAAAGTGTGCCTCAATGATTAGTTTCAATGGGGAAACATTTCTATCAGTCCTTTGTAAATGAGGAAAATTGAAAAGTACAGGGAAATTAGGTGAAAATAAATCTATCTGGTTGAATAGGTTTAAATAAATATGTCTATCTATTAGTCAAGTGGGGAAAATTTACAAAAGAATTCTCCACCCTCAGGTTGTCAAAATCCCATTATTCCTTACAGAGTTGGTTCTGTCATTTTCCCATCGAAAAGAGACATCGATAACAAGAACAATCTATTTCGATGGGGAACATTTCTAACAATCCTTTGTAAATCAGGGAAAAAGGAAAGTACAGGGAAACACAAATTGACAGTGATATGGTGTGAAATCAATCGATTGGATTTAGTAACTATGCCCCTAAGGTGTCCATAATTGAATCTGGCTTTGAAATATTCAATTTACTTGCAACAATTTTCAAACATTTATTCTTAAATTGCATCTTGATTTAGGCTTTGTATATGCTTCAAGCTTTATATGGAGTAAATAGTAAATCATCATTTCATTTATTTAGCAAACAAAAGTACTTTAGACATTTTGTGAGCCATGCAAGTTATAAGCACCTTTTTCTAACTTATTGTCCTTTGAAATCCTTTTTAGGGTTTCTTACCCAGTTTTAAGGTAATTAGCATTTTTTAAAAATAAGACAGTGCTGATAAACGCATAACAGTTACTGAGCAAATTATTTGTCATTGAAGTCATTTCAAACATTCAAAATGAAATTCAGCCTGTGTTATATTTTCATTGGAAGCATTCAATATTATTAACAAAAGTGTTTTTGTAAGATTATATACAATATGAATAAATGGCTTTGTTCATAACCTGTTGATCTACACTTGTTATTCAACTCTGTTTCTTGACTTATGTGGAGAGGGTGCCCCCTTAAATGCACTGAAGTGGAAGGTGACCATGTTGTTTATGGGGCATGGTAGTAATAACAATCACGGGCATATATGTGATAGCAGACAGAATATATCCACATGCTATTAAAGGGGCACTATAGTGCTGATATACAGTAACTACACACATACAAATAAAACTCCTTTATACTAAGCCAATTGATGACACAAATGGTTAAAAAAAGTTTAGGGAAGAAATAATACTTGCATTTTTCTTTCCTTAATTAGTTTTCCTGAGGGCTGACATTTTCCTCCCCCCTCTCCCTGTTCTGCAAGTCAGGCAACATGAGAAGAAAAAGTTGCCTGACTGCTATTGGTTAAGCAGTGTGGTGACCTTTTGACCACATAAATTAAGCTCGTTTACAGGAGATTACAGCGGGTAAGGTAACTTGTGCTCATGTGCTAAGTAGTAAGCAGGGTACCTTTTCATGGAAAACTGGCCAGTACACATGACACACACATTTCCTGGTGGAGGAGTTTATCAATGCTGACAATTCAACCATTCTGCATCACATAAATAAACTACTGGGGAGAAACACTTCTTACTAAGGTATAGCACTGCATATGTAAAGATGTATTTTAACTATAGTTCCCCTTTAAACAGTATCTGTAAGGTGCATATACAATATGACCAAGCTGCTGCCTGAAATATTGTTTGTTGATGAAGATGTTGCTGATGAGCCTCCCAGTGTGCAAGAGGAGCAGAAGACAGCAGACAAACAAATCACATTGTTGGGCATATTTACAAAAGTTAAAAACCTCATTATCACCATTTTTGACAGTTATCACCATTATTTTGGCGAATGTGGGTCATTTCCCTGTTAGCTATTTATAAAGCTGTGATGTTTGTTATCGCAGCGAAGTAAACGGTACATTTATTGACATCTCTTAACACTATAAAGCATTCATGGATTTAAAGGTAAAATTAAACTTTTCAATATCGATTCCGTATGTATATCGAAATCAATAACATCTATGTCATTTCAACAAACATAAATTAAGGACTAAAATCACTCTCAGTGACCATTGAAAATAATGAATAAAGCCACACAGAGAGTGGCGAAATGTAATGTAGCTGAAATTGACAGGAAAAAACAAACACCTACTTTAGTAAATGTCATGATAAAATCAGTGGAACAACAACCTACAGTATCGATATTGTTCTTTTTTAGCTACAGTATATCAATATTCAGTGATAACAAGTGGCGGAAACCTAAAAAGGGGCTTAGTAAATAGGAGAAGAGGTCAATATCGGTAGTGAAACACTTTTTTTCATTCAATTTCAAAATGAAAATCAATTTGACTTTTATATATAGGACCCTCGTGTGAAAAAGATAATACCAGGTAGATTTTCAAAAATAAGAGTTAAATTTTGGGCGAAATTTATTAAACTCAGAAAGGAAAACCTTGAAGGAAAGGCACCCATACATTACATTAGTAACATGGCTACCTTTTTGTCGATAATTTTAAAAAATCAGGATCGAAAAACTCGATCTCGAAAGAAATCTCACAAGAACAATGCGAGATTTCTCTTGGTAAACTCGGAAAGACACAGAGAGGTCTTTCCGAATTTAATAACTTTCACCCATAGTTACTAAAAATAAAAACAAATCTTCAGCACAATCATTTTTCCACATGTAAGAATATTTTCTTGTTTTACACACAATTGACTAAGCAGATCTATGAGACCATATTTACCAAAGTCGGAAACCTTATCGCACTTATTTTGTGAGATTTGGATAATTTCACTAGTAGCAATGTATTAAACTGCAATTTATACTTTATCGTGCCAAAGTTACACAGTAAATTTATTGATATTGATATCATTTAATGCTATATAACGTTCATGGATTTAACTGTAAATTTAAATGTAAAAGTTAACTTTTCACTATCGATAGCCTTAAATATATCTATATTGTTATATACGCCATTTCAACAAACAGAACTTCAGAACTAAAATCACACTCAGTGCCCATTGAATATAATGAATACCGCCACCCAGAGCCGGGCCTAAGGGTACGCAGGGTAGGCGCCTGCCTAGGGCGCAGCAGGAGGGGGCGCTATATTGGTGATCTCCCCCCTCCTTACCTGCCTACTCCTTGGTCTGGCCGTCTCTGCTGTAGCGCTTAGCGCTACAGCATCCCTCCTCCTTGCAAACATGCAACTTCCTGTCAGTGGCAGGAAGTTGAATTACTACTGGAGAGAGACAGCCAGCCCAAGGAGGAGGTAGGTTCTACAGGGGAAAGGAGGGGTGTCAGTATTAAGCTAGCGCCCCCCTCCTAAAAAGGGTAGGGACTAGAAAGGAGGGGGCAGCACACTGTGGAAGGGAGTTGTGAAGGCAGCAGAGTGTTGGGGGGGTTTGTTGGGGAAGCAAAGTGTGTGGGGGGTTTGTGGGGGCAGAAAAGTGTGTGAGGGGGTTGTGGGAACAGAAAAGTGTGGGAGGGGAATTGTGGGAGA
>WMED01000965.1:0-30235 GCA_019650415.1 Pipa parva
CCCCCCTTCCACACTATGCTGTCTTCTCAACAACCCCCTCCCACGCTATGCTGTCTTCCCCACAACCCCCTCACACACTGTGCTGCTTGCCCCCAAAACCTATTGGTTGTGGGTAAGATCTGTTTGCCCTCCCCTTTTAGAGGACATGGAGTAGGGAGGGGGTAAACAGGTATTACCCACAATCCTATTTTCACCCTCTCCCTGCTCCATGTCCTCTGGGGGGGGGGCGCTATCCTTGTGCTTGCACCCCCCCCTTTCCCTTTTACCTACCTTTTCCCCTGCTCAGCTCAGTCAACTGTAAAGATGACTGTTACGGCGCTCCTCACTTCCTCCCCCACTGCTTCTTGATGATGTCATTAGTGTGTGCCAGGGGAGGCAGAGTAGAGCCCTGTAACAGGAAGCTTTACTGCAGACGGAGCTGGGCCGGGTACAAGGTAGGTAGCGGTAGGGAAAAGGAGGGGGTGAGCACCAAGATTGCGCCCCCTCCTGCACCTGCCTCTACTCCTAGTCCCGGCCCTGGAGATGGGTGCCGGGTAAAAGGCCTCAGGGGGCCGGATGCGGCCCGCGAGCCGTGGTTTGGGGACCCCTGTGCTAACCCAATGAGTTATGATAACACTGTATAAATTAGTAAGTTTAACTACATTCAGTATCCTGCATATTTTCATCCCTACCTTCGACACGCTGTCAAAACAGGTAAATCCTGATATGAAGTCGATAGTGAAACACACAATCTCCCCTTGGCTGCTGCAAACATATGTTTTGGACTGAAAAAAAAAACAAAACAAAAAAAACAAGTTAAGAGATTGTATATACCAACTAAAGATACATTAGTAAATTTTTTTGTAACTGATGGGTGGAAAAATGGTTTATCTAATCTTTTCAATAAAAAAACTATCGTTTTACATTTTTTAAATTGCCTTGAATATACCTTGTGTATGTGCAAAGTATGTAAATATCATCTTTAACTTGTTACTACTATATACTAGGCATATTCATTGAAGGAAATTTAATATTGCACCGCTGTAATTAATGTGGCCTAAATAGAATCCGATGTGACTTTTGCTCTTCCCACTTTTTGTGTCTTTGTCATGTGACTTCTATGTGACAACTAGTATAGGATATTTGACTTTATATTTGTTTTTCTGAGCGCCTTTTGATTTCTGACGTTTGCAATATATGAAGGGATACATTTTTTATAATGATAACCTTATAATCAACTAGTTCTGACATAAAAACTATCTGATTATAAAACTTTAATAACCATCACAGCCGTTTCCTGTTTAAAAACATCATTTTGAAACATGTTGATGCCTCATCTTCTCCAACTTTTCCTAACCTCCTCTACATCCCTCACACTGCCATTGTACCCTTCCAGTAAATAAATATGTTACAGGGGAACATGGAATTTGTAGTCAATCATGTTTTGAAACATTATTACAGGGCTACAAATAATTTTCTGTGATATAAAGACAAAAGGAGGAGTTAACTAAGGCTTCTGTCCATATCTAATTCTGTCTTGTGTCTATACAGCATATCATGGGAAATGTAGTCAATAACCTACACATTTTCTGAAACATGTTATTACTGTACCACTTACATTTAAGTGAAACAAAACAACTAATTATCACCAACTTCTGCACCAAAACCCTGTTATGGATGAAATGACATCATGGGAATTATAATACTGTATTTCTGAATGAGCAACAGTATAACACTATAGCCTGAAACATTTAATTGAAAATGAAAAAAATGGCAGGAGATTCAGGGGAAAGGTGCTCTGGGTTTTCTGAACATAACACTGTATTTTGGCCTTAGATTTAAAAACATTATGGGGGTTATTCACCGAGGTGCGAATTCGACTGTTGAATTCACAAACAGCAGATTCCCATAGCAAAACTGGGAAAATTTTTTAATGTTAAGATTGTGACAATTTTCCGATAATAAAGTCGCAGCTGCAACAATATTCTCATTATAAAGACGCGACTGGGACAGTAGCAGCCTATTGCGACTGTCTTTATCTGTCGAATTCACGCCTATGCGCAAAAATTCAGACTTTAGTGAATAGCCTCCATATATATTGGCAAATCACAGAGTATAGATTAGCAGAACAATACTCACTTTATTTTTAAGAACTTTTTACATTTTTATAACGGATATTTTGCATGCTTCTTTACGAACACAGTATCCTATCTCACTTTATAAGTGTGAAACAGACTATCTTAGAATAGATAACATTATATTTTCTTCAGAGCAGCCTGGTGAGTTCCTCATCACAGTGCTTGACATAAGACACCTGCTCAAAGGCAGGAAGTAGGACATTTAAATGACAATTTTAGAAAATTACACACATTTGATAAAAAAAAAATAATGCAGTGATGTTTATAGAGGTGCTAGATATGAAATAAGATTGTTTAATAGAATATTTGGGGAATGTACAGTAAATATCAGTTTAGAGAGCACAGTCATACTTTGTAGCATGGTAAGAAGAAGAAGAGTCATGATAATGAGATGTTTCTCACTGATGGAGACTGAGGCACCAAAGCAAAGAAAACTAAATACCCTGAAAAGACTGTAAGGAGCATAAGCAAGCAGTGAACCTTAAAGCAACACAACCAGATTTAAAATTCCAAAACAGTTGCTTAATATACAGTACATGCTTGAATAGTTAAAGTTCTGACTTAAATAAACCTGATTATATATAGTATGATGTCTCAAATGTAGTATCGGTGAAAGGAGGGTATAAATGGCCCCCCTGTTGGATTTGCACACACTTTTTTCTAAGCACTATCTGGTGAGTACAATCCCAACAGGGGGGTGATTTATACCCTCCTTTCACCAATAGTACATTATTGATCCACTCATCCCACTGCATTTCATTTTAACCACACTAAGGGCCAGATTCACCATTCTGCGAACCTGAGCGCGGACATCAGCATGCGCATAACACCATTTGCGAAGTGAGCCGAAGGCTTCGCGGCTCACTTCTCAGAACGGTGAATCTGGCCCTAAGTGGTTAAAGCTCACATCCATATTTGATCTGTTGAGTGTATTCACATTGGAGGCATTCGCCTCCATCGCACCATTTATTGTGAAGCAACACCCTTTATCACTATAGTGTTGTCAGCACTAATTACTGGAGAAATGTCATGAAAAGGGACACATTGGACACTTTTAAATCACATTATCTTCATCGTTACATATTGTTCACTGCAGTGTTTGGTGTATATTTTAATATACTTGTTCTATACAGTACCACACTAGGGGAAATCCCTCTCTGTGTTTGTTTCTTATTTCCATCCAGCGCTTCCACAGTGTTTCTGAACATCAGAACTATTCACTTCTATCTGCTTGGTGCAGATCACCACCACAAAAGTGAGTAAGGGGGGGTTGAGTGGTACTGGGTGGGAGCTGCTAGACTGTATCTGTCACTCTGCAAATTTGAAGCTTCCCTGCATTTGGTACAATAGTATTTTAGCATAGTTCCAGTATAAAGATCAAATTAAAGTCCAGTCACATTAGGGTTTAGCAGAAATCCCAGTGCCCCTAAAAAGCAGTAGAGTATTTTTCTCATTACCCATTTAATCAAGTCAGGGAAACTACTGCATAAGTAAATGACAGCCTATGTGGACAGAAATATACAACATAAGATGTTACATACACTTTCCTCCAGGTAAATATGCACAGCTATTCAATTGTAATAAAAAATGTGCCTTTCAGATGTGGTTTTTATTCTTTAGTTATATTAACCCTTTCATTTACCTATTTTCCATGTTGTTGGGTGCAGGGCCATGCCTAGTAGTAGGCAGTGTAGGCGGCTGCCTAGGGCGCAGCAGGAGGGGGGTGGGCGCTATCTTGGGGATTGCCCTTCTCGCTACAGCATCCCTCCTCCTAATGTAACTTCCTGTCAGTGGCAGGAAGTTGAATGGAGAGAGCTGCGCTGTAGCTACAGCAGAGACAGCCCGCCCAAGGGGCTGCAGGTGGGGACAACACTAAGGAGGATGGGGCAGTATTAAGATAGCAGCCCCCTCCTCTGCGACATTATCCCATTATCCCCATTGTAAAGTCTAGGTGTTAGTCATCAAGGACCGGGGGGTGGCGCGATTTCATTACATCGCCTAGGGCACAAAAAAACCTTGGCCTGGCCCTGGTTGGGTGTAGAAGGATCATTGGTATAGCTTAGAGGTTGGCAAAGTGCAGGTCTTGAACTGCCTTGCTGTGGTTCGGAGAGCATCTCCCTAGCCCCTCTCATAACCTCCAACAGCTCTTCTGATTGGACGTCGGCAGGTCATGTGATCGGGAGCATGCACTCCTCCCCGTATGCGGCTCAGAGAAAAATTTCACCAGTGGAGGATGAAGTGAAATGACTCCCTCCTCTAAAAAGTTTGCTGACTCCTGGTATAGCTAATGAGAAATGTATGTATTTTCAATTGTCATGTTGGCAAAATATGAACTAAGCCTAAATTTGAAAAAAGAGGGATGACAGTAAAAGCCCTTTCTTTTATTCACTCTGTTGCTGTCAGTATCTAGTATCTGAATGTTCTCATTGAAGGTGAAGTCCTTGGGCGAAATTTATTAAAATCGGTAAAATTACCGATATCACAGTATTCAACAGGTTTTTAGCAATATCGCGGTATCGGTATCATCGATATCGCAATATCGAAATTTTACTGATATCAATATCGCGATATCGAATTTTCAACCGTTCTGCTATTGAAATCAATGCTTTGACCGAAATTCGATATTGCGATATCAAAATTTTACCGATATCATGATGTCAATGATATCAATATTGAGATATTGGAAAAATCTCATTCGATATTGCGATATCAATGTTATCACTTTTAATAAATTTCTTATCTTATTGTATTTATATCTGTTATCTATTTTCTTTTTGAAGATATCAGTAATCTAATACTTTAAAAAATTGTTTTCAGTTAAACTTTAGAGAATACATAATACTGACTTGGACACTACAGTTCAAAAAAAATTTAAAGTATAGTCATTTTAAATAAAAAATATATTTTCTAGAAATATAAAAGCATCTTGGAATTTGCTATTTTAATTAAATGTCAGACATGTGAAGACTTGCGCTCTGCATGCAGTCACTTAAAAGGGAACTATAGTCAGATTACATCTTTACATATACAGCACTATACCTTAGTGAGAAGTGTTTCTCCCCAGTAGTTGTTTCATGTGACGCAGAATGATTGAGTAGGCAGCACTGATAAACTACCAAACCAGGAAACGTGTGTGTGACATGTATTGGCCAGTTTCCATGAAAAGGTACCCTACCACAGACATTTTTACCCTACTTACTACTTAGCACATGTGCACATGTCAGCTTTCCCTCTACAATCTCCTTCAGTCCAAGCTTAATTTATGTGGCCAAAAGCTCAGCACACTGCTTAACCAATAGCAGTCAGGCAGCTTTTTATTCTCACACAGAACAGAAAGGAGAAGGAGAGGAAAATGTCAGCTCTCAGGAAAACTAATTAAGGGAAAAAAACAACAAGTATTATTTCTTCCCTAAACTTTTTTTTAACTATTTGTGTCAGCAATTGACTTAGTATAAAGGAATTTTATATGTATGTGTGCAGTTATATTGGCGCTATAGTGCCCCTTAAAAAAGTTATTTGAGTACAAATTAACTCCCTTGTCCACAAGATTCTTCACTTTTTTTCACAGGCAAGGTGTGGATTATTTAATCCTAAAAAAATAACTTGTGTAATTTGGTATTTAATACTACTAGTACTTCTTCAAGTAGAACTAGAAGCAGCTTTATTGACGAGTATTTTGTTTTGCCGAGTACATGTGAGTGTATTTTTAACCTTTACATAAAAATAAAACAAACATATTACACTATTGTGATTTCTTCTCTTTTTTTTATCACAAAAAGCTGATTTGGCTTATAGATGCCTAGCAACAAAGGAACCAAGAATAGAGGGATTCAATGCTGATAATCCTTTGGAAAAATTGTGAGTGTATCCTTTCTTAAAGTACCTATTTGTCACTAAGATTTCTGCACTAGGGGATTTCTCCTATTTCTGTCTCTTTAAGGTCAAGCACAACTCTCCACACCTTGCATGTGAAATACATTTTAATTGAATGCATCCTTTATGTTACAGACAATTTATGCACTTGTCTCAGATAACAAACATTGTTGTTTTAAGAAACCTCTCTCATGCACATTAATATCAGTACAGGAATATTTCATGGTTTCCAGAATATGCCTATTTTGAATAGGCTAGACCATTTTTCTTTTACCTTTATCTACCAGAACAACATATTTAGGGATAGCAATGGACGTCTTTACTGTCCTTTATGGAAAAAAACCTGCCACTGCAGATAAAGCCTTTTCTCTTATAAGTAGATGGGTTGGCCTTATGTTACCATCCTCTTTATATTGAATAGGCTTCAAGACAAGTTAATATATGTCCCCATCATTTTTATAGAAGATAATGTACCTATTTCTGCAATTTATAAGGTATAGTAAAAGTCACAGAGGATTGCTATTACCATAAGCAAAAGATTACAGGTCATGGAACTCCAAGGTGAATTTTAAAATCCTTATAAATGACAGAAAGTAGTATATTATCCTGTCTAATATACAAGGCTGTTCTGGAACACAACATAATATAAATTTATACCTTGAAACCTCACTGGTGCTGTGCAGTGGTGGTTGGAGAAGTGCAATGACAGTAAAATGGTGTGGATGATGCAAGATGAGGCAACTGTCTCAACATTAGGTTTTAAACGGGAAGGTTGGGTGATAGTCCAGATACCTTAGATGGTATTTCTCCTTTGGTGAGTCCAGTCAGTTTGATTACAGTGTAAAGCCCCAAAGATCCCAACACCGTATCTTACTGTCTTTTTGATACACTGTGATATTAATCAATTTCTGTATATGAACACTTCAATTACTGCAATAAATCTCCACATTCATTCATGCACTGTGATATGTCTTATATTTCTTAACCCATGCCAAGTGCTTTTTGTAATTATTTTTCCTTTATGAGAACTAGAGACTTCTATTCCTCCTTTAAAATGATGACTCACTTGCCTTCTCTTAAATGGTTATTCTAAGTAAAGAAGGTGCTTTCTTAGCATCAAATGCTTAATCATCAGAAGACAAATACGGTATCATTTTTAATTTCTGAAACTTTCACTTTGTTGCAATGTCATATTTTTCCCTTGTCACAAAGCTTTC
The DNA here is from genome assembly GCA_019650415.1 of Pipa parva. Lineage (NCBI taxonomy): Eukaryota > Metazoa > Chordata > Amphibia > Anura > Pipidae > Pipa > Pipa parva. The sequence continues at coordinate 7,208 of WMED01000965.1, forward strand.
CAAATGAAAGTTCTGCTGAAATACTAATTTATTAATCAATGAACAATGGCCGCAAATTAATTAACTCAACCAAACTTCTAACGAGCAGATATAATCCATTTTGTAGTGGCTTAAACATGCACTTTAATGGAAAAGAACATTTTTTTCAGCTTGTATAAACAGATTTAGGCCAGGTCCATTATAAATACTTTGTAATTGAACTACTTGAAAACAAGTTCATCTTGCCTATGAGGCAAAACTAAGAAGCTTGGGCGATTTATTCCGTAGAAGACATTGAATACTAATTTTCAAGCTCAGCTACAAAGTAACCATTATGGGACTGACATTAACCTGGTCAGAATAATGTTTACATTTGAACAGTGATCATGAAATAAAGCAGAATCTTGAAAAGTTAATCATTTTGCTTTTAATACATTTTCATTTTTTTTTTTAATTTCAACAGCTTTCTAATTATTTTCAGGTTTTAATAAGAGAACATTTTGGGGGTAATTCACTTAAGTCCGAATTGTTGCGTATAGGTGCGAATTTGCCCTATAAAGACAGTCGCAATAGGCTGCTACTGTAGCAGTCACGTCTTTATAATGAGAATATTGTCGCAGTCGCGACTTTACTATGGGAAAATTGCCGCAATCTTAACTTTAAAAAATTTCACAACTTTACAATGGGGAAATTGTAGCGGATTTACTATGGGAATCCACCATTGGTGAATTTGACAGTCAAATTCACACCTTAGTGAATAACGCCTTTTAGAGTCCAATGTGCACTTTTGGATTTGACTGTTTATGTTATATTATTTATAATATAGAATAATATAAGAAATAGATATACATATTGTCCATTTTTTCCTCTCTGTATGTGTATATAATATGTGTATATATATATATATATATATATATATATATATATATAGAGAGAGAGAGAGAGAGAGAGAGAGAGAGAGAGAGAGAGAGAGAGAATTTTACACATGCAGTGAATATGCTGAAACTGTTTAAGACTGCACAGGTGGAGGCATTTGACGGTCAAAGATTTCCTAACTAAAGAGAGGTTCTTGACATTGTTGCTGCATAGATCAATAAGGTGGTTTGCTAACAACAACACAGTCACGAATAAGAAATTAACTTGAAAAGCTCATAGCAACAACAGATGGAGCACCTGCAAAGACTGGGTAACATGCTGGTTTCTTTGTAAATTAAAAAGCAGACTTAAATTTCACTCTTCTCTTTAATTATTACCGCATCATCCATTAACAGGCAATTTGTGCATAAGATAATGGGTTATGGTCACATTATGTCTCAAGCTGTCGAAATTATTCAATTAACTTATAACTAAGAAGAAAAAAAGTTCATCAAAAAATTCAAGGTCTGACTATCCTACAAATTGTGGTACCATGTTGGCCACGGAATAATCCAGAGTAAAATACTTTTGTAGATAGAAAACAAGAAAACTATGGCAATTTCATAGCAAACTATACTGGAAACCAATTCAAGCTTTCAGCACAATCATTAGCTATAAAAGGTATCAAAGTTACATCCATTTTGCTATTTTGTATCTGCAGAAGTGTTTTTCTCCAGATCATTGTACTACTGTGCTGAATTCAGTTTTTTTTTTCAGAACTGATTCTTATAGTATAACATTAACATAACAGTCATAAAAGCTATCCCCATTACAACTGCAACTCCCTACAACATTAATTGGAATCAGTCTTGCATCACACATATAATGGAAAATAACCACTCACACATTAATGCAAATATGCAATAAAGGGAAATATATTGTGCACACGGTCAGTCTCATCATTAAATATTAATGATAACTCATGTTTATTCATGTTGTAATTTCCCCCTTTACCTACAAAACTGTCAAATACTTTGTTTTGACTACTCAATATTTACAAAAGTGTCTATTAATGTAATGCTTTGATTGTATCTCATCAGCTGGTATCTGTTGGATAACAAGGTATAGTTAAAAAAGGTATACAAAAAAAAAAACCCAGCCAATCCATGCTCTCTCTCTAATACCGTTTTTACTGATTGTTACACATCTAACTTTTTCGAATGAAATAGTGTCGTTATTATACAATATTCAAAATTTCTTTGTAGGATTGGAAATGACTTAAGTGATTTTGAATATGAAAGCATTTTAAAAATAGATGAAGCAGGCAGTCAGAATTTGCGTAAGGCGGTGATGACTTGTCACCACTTGTCACAAAAAATAATGAGACTCATGAAATAAGATGAAATAAGAGCAAGCTATTTATACAGTATAGCCTGCTTTCTGATCTGAATGGTTCCATATAATATATATATATATATATATATATATATATATATATACACACAGTATATATAGTCATTCATAGCTTCCCAAATCTAAGTCAGTCTTCTATTTGTTATGGGATAATACTTGGGTTTATGGCCAGTGCAATAAAATAGTATCAGAGAGTTAATTATATGTTTACTAAGAACTTCCAATGTAATTAACTGAAATAAGAAAAATGTAAATATAAAGCCCTGATTACTTTTTAGATCAGGCTTTTGTAACATGAGGATTAACTTTTCTTAAGCATAGGTTACATCTGGTTCTCTTCCCCCTTGGATGGATGAAGTGTGGAGGCTGATAGCATGTATGTGTAGTGTGGTGTGTTGCAATGCATACAAGAGTCCCCATATTAATTGTATTGTTGCATTCCAATCAGAGCTGCAATTGTTAAACATTCATACTTTATTCAGGGCGTGCATGTCACAACCTACATTGTCTTTTGGCTATACACTGACAATACCAACATGCACAGTCTCACACACAGTAATACAGTTGCCCTTTAGTTCAGGTTCTTAATTTTATCAGTATTGCCAAAGCAGTGTTAACATGTAATTCTGTAGGGCACATTTAAATAAAAAATAGCCAGCATTCAAATCTGCTTATAGAACTAATACATTTAGGGTGGAATTCACTATAGTGCGAAGTGAGGTCCGGATCCTTCACCTCACTTCACACAGACTATTATGCGCTCGCTGATGTCCTGCACGCGGACATCAGCAAACTCTTTAAAGGCATTCCAGTCTTGGCGAAGCGACTCGGGTGGTCTCACCGAGACTGGAATCCCTTTAAAGTGTTCACTGATGTCTGTGTGCAGGACATCAGCAAGTGCATAACAGTCTGTGAGAAGTGAGGCGAAGGATCCGAACCTCACTTTGCACTATGGTGAATTCCCCCCTTAATGAGAACACGAGTTAATTCAGTTCATTGTAAGTGAGGTGGTTAAAAAGTGGGAGCCAATATGACTTGTTTTGTGCTTGCATATTTCCTGCTATATCATTGCCTACTGGGGGGAGGAAGTAAAAGGATGTGATTCACTAAACTGGAGGGACTATAGACCCTCTCCAATGACCCCCCACCCCATATACAAGGTCCAACGATCCGCTAAGGATTTACTAAGGAGGTTAAAGTCACTTGGCTTTGTAACAGGGTTGCTGGTAGGAATTTAACATTTACATGTTTTTTTCTGCTTGGTTGTTAATTATACATTGTTGACAATTTGGCTTTGTAAGTGGACACTTTACTTTTAAATATTTTGTTGATGTCCAGCTAACTATGTAGCACTTTGCCTTTAATTAATTTTTTGATGATTTTCTTTTAACTGAGCTGTTTCCTTGGCCTGGACATCTGGTGAATTATAATCCTTATTTTTCTGGTTACTAGGCTTTGTAAGTGAACCCTTATATTTTATCTGCTTTGTTGTTGTTAAATGCCACTGTTCCCTTAACTGACACTGGTCATTTTTTTAATGGTTTGTAACTTTGTCATTCTTTTAACGGTTTTATAAATGTATTTGTTTTGCACTAATCAGCTGTGAACCACCAATAGATTAAAACTATCCAGTAGCAGCATATATCACTATATATTACGTATGTCATTATCCTAACAATTTGGGTTCATTTCTTTCTTTTTCTATGATAACAACAATGTACTATTATCCCATTTTTAACTTTAACTTTAAATGACAGTTTATAATGGAAATTCTATTCACATCTAACTGCATGAAAAAGTAAAACTGCAAAAAAAAATAGTTGATTCAGAATAATGTAAGAATAATAATGAGCTAAAAATTAAATATTGAAAAATTATTATTATGCAGCTAATGATATAATGACAATTTCATATACTACTGCTTCTGCAGGTACTAATCTAAAAAATGTTTATTAAATTAAATTCCATTAAAATGTCAAAAATAATGGAATATAATGTATGGTCCAAACCAAACATGCTATTCTCCCATTCAAAGAATATCAAATGTGATTTTTTTAAAAATTTGCTTTGAAGTACAATTTATTTCGGATAAGTGCTTTCAAAATAATTTCATTAAAGTTAGTCCTACTTTTTTAATTTCATTGTGTTTGAAGATCTCTGGCTAATTGCAGTCATCTTTCATTTTCGGTATAGGTATACCTACTGTGCCAGTGTAATTGTTTTCAAATGATCTTTTGCTAATACGTATTGATAACCTGAAATAATCCAACAAAATTAAATAATACTATGTTGAAATAAAAATCTGTTTTTCATAACTATATCATGCATGAAAGCAAATGAGGAATTGTTATATTTTGTTTGGGTCTGAAGAAAGGTTTCAACTTGAGAATAAGGTTTTTACTGTGGTATAAGACATTAGAAGGGCTTTATCTCATAAAAAGGTCCCTATTCTGCAACAGTTATGTTACAATAAATGCTATTTCTAACTCAAAGGCCAACATGATTTCACTAATAAAGAAGTCCTACCCTTGGCAAATATAAGCCATAAACTCACTGCATTCTAAAATAGCAGTTTTTTTTTGAAGCTGCAATTTTTTTTAAACAATATACAATTTTTTTTTTAGTTCATAATGCTGGGTATTACAATGTAAGGAACTATCATTTTAAATACAATTAAAGTAGTAATACAATGTTTAGGGATATAGTTAAAGCTGATCTCAAGCCTAACTCTTACAAGGGCTGTTAAGTTAAAGGAATATTATCCATACTAGAGCATTTTGATTAAAAGTCTTCAGGTATTTTCATTCTCAGTGATCCTGCAGTCTCTGGGGTTGCAACTGTAAGTCTTTGTGTACTGGATCAGCACTGCACATATGAATAAACGATGTTTTGGGGGGAGAATTCACGGTTGTGTGTAGTGAGCTCCGAAGCCTTCGGCTCAATTTGCACAGACTGATATGCGCTCACTGATGACCTGCACGCAGACATCAGCAAACGCATTAAAGGGATTCCAGACTCGGCGAGACCAAAAGAGTTGCCTCGCCGAGACTGGAATCCCTTTAATGCGCTCACTGATGTCCGCGTGCGGGACATCAGTGAGCACATATCAGTCTGTGTGAAGTGAGCCGAAGGCTTCGGAGCTCACTTCGCACAATCGTGAATTACCCCCTTGATGTAATAGTACTTTAGCACATTCCTACATTGCAAGGGCAGTGAGTAGTAGGTGCGGTGGCAGCTCAGTGATATTTCAATTACTGTAGGAGAAGACTTGGAGTTATTCAATTATCAGGCTCCAGAACTGGTAGAACCACTCACTATAGGTTTGCAGAGAAACCCATTCTAAAGTAAAAGGTCCCTTGTAAGGACTAACATTAAATTCCTCTTTATATCATAAAAGGTAATAGTTTAAAATTACAAATAAGACTGTGGTTTGCCAACCATTATTTCTGAAGCTCATATTTAATATAACTTTTACAAAACAAATTTAAAGGGACATTATCATCCCCAAACTTTTAGAAAATCCAATTTCAGACACAGAATATCTCTAAAAATCATTGTACTGTTTATTTCTTATAAAAGATTTGTTACTTCTAAGCACTTTGCTAACAGCAGCAGGTACGGGGCTATATATTTTTGTTAGATGGATAGTCGGTATCTCAGTCGTAAAAGCAAGAAAGGCTTTAAGATGTAATATATTAAAGTGCTACTACCATATAAATAAAATATTTAAAAAATGCTTTAGCGTGAAGATGGTTTCCTTCCTCAACTGAAACTATCCTGCTAAAAAAGATATAAAATGAACATTGTGGATGTGAGTTTATTAGTAAACAGTTCTTGTCAGTGGTATTTCCATTATGTTGTCCACCAGTGGACATACCATATCATGCTTTGAACCAGCAGAATTTACCATATGATATTTTATGTCAAATTCCTATAACTTATGTACAGTATTATACTTGCTCGTCATATACAAGCTGACATAAGTAGGTTGAGTTGCATGCATTATTTTACTCCTGTTTTTAAAATGTGCCAAATATTTGAGCTAAAATGAAAGGTCACTGAAGCAGCAATAGCTTCCAAGTGGATGGGTTTACGTAGAAAAGTCTTTTAGCTTTTTGTTCTTTACAACAGTAAAGTTCCAGTACATTAAAGAAGTACTTTAGTTTCACTCAACCAGGTAGAGGAAAAAGCCACATTTCTAACAGGATATGGCACTTATAATCCTTTTACCTGTATAAGAAGTCATTTGCAATTCATGTGATACAGACCTTGGTAGCCTGGCCATTGACTGCTAAACCACATAAATAGTGCATTCATCATAAAAAATACATTTTCCATAGCAGATTATTCCTATCCAATAAATGCACAATACAGTTCCCATGATATACTTGTGCTAATAAAAAATGCTAGTAAGTAAGCCTACTTACAGCTAGTACCGCCGCTCAAATCCCCAATTGTAGTCAAACGGGTGCCCGGGAAACAGTGGACCGTTGTAGCAAACACCATAGGAAGGACTTCCCAGCACTCCAATAGTAAAATATATTCTGTATTGCCACCACATGGGTAAAATTAAAAACATTAAAAACATGCCGCAATGCCTACGCGTTTCGCGGCTTGCGCTTAGTCATGGCATTCATGAATGCCATGACTAAGCGCAAGCCGCGAAACACATAGGCATTGCGGCATGTTTTTAATGTTTTTTACTATTGGAGTGCTGGGAAGTCCTTCCTATGGTGTTTGATACTTGTGCTAATGTCACAGTAAATTCAGCATTTGGGGCCCAGAAATTGTGGATTCACAAGATGAAATTGCTTTATGTTTCTAATCCATAGAAGTTTTGGATACACTTTATTATATAACTATGCCAATAACAGCTTTTCATATTATTTTTATAAGTTTGTAATAATCTTTAGCCCTTAAAGTAAATGAGAATATTAAACCAAGCTCAATATCTTAGCTAAATGCCATCCAAAGTAATAATTTCAGGAGCTCATTAATAACCACCCTCTGTTTGCTACTAATGAGCCAGTTACTAACCCAACTGACACACATTTTCACCCAGCCTAAGCATCCTCATTTTATGTACCAGCCTTTTATGTGGCACAGTATCAAATGCTTTGGAAAAATCAAGGTATATGACATCCAGTGACTCCCTCCGGTCCAGTCTATAACTCCCTTCCTTATAAAAGCCAATTAGATTTGTTTGGAAGGATCAATCCCCCATAAACCCATGTTGATAAGGAGTTACACATTTCATGTTAGGATATTCCAGGATTGCATCTCTTAGAAAGCCTTCAAACATTTTCCCCACAATGGAAGTTAGACTTACAGGTCTATAGTTTTCAGGCTCACACTTTGACCCATTTTTGAATATAGGGACCACATTTGCAACATGCCAGTCCTTTGAAACAGTCCCTTTCATTATAGGGTCTCTAAATATTAAAAATAATGGTCTTTCTATGACTGTACTTCATTCCTTTAAGACCCTAGGGTGTATGTATTTAGTATGGCATATGTTTTGTAGCAGACATCTTATTATGTGCTCTGCTTATTGTTTTTAATAGACTTAAAATATAAAATACATATGTTTGCTATCCTGTCTATAATGTTTAATATTTGGAAAACACAATGCAATTTTTGTTAAACATTCAAAGGCCTGTAACCAATGATGACATATTTATTAATCAAGAGAACAAAGGGTTAAATAGTCATTACTCTTTTCTTATTTGCTGTTTTTTTTTACATTTGGACCTGGGCAGAAATAAGGAAATGGCCCCTTCATAGTAATCACTGGACATCTGGGTAGTACCAGCCTCCCTTTAGTAATAATAGCGGACTTCATTTATTATCATCTTTATACATCTGATTTTAACCTTCTTTCGCTGATGCCACGTGCTTCTGTTTCTTTCATTGTAATCAAACAGCCCCAATACTTCCAAACATTTCTAATGATAATTATGAGTGCTAAAAAATATCTATCATCAAACATCAGTAATAGCTATAACAAACTAATGGCTGGAGGAGGAAAGCAGGGGTGATTTTCAGCAGGGGTTACAGCCTCTCACATTTTTAAAATGAGTCATTTGTACCATTATCCTACAATTTTCTATAGACAATTTAATGTAAAGTGACCCAGTTCTAGATACATTTGAAAATTAGTGCTGGAGGAAACCTATCCTTGCAACACATTTAGACTTCAGAATATAATAATTTGTCAAAAATCAATACAAAAAAATCACTTTTGTTAATAAGGATCAAGAGGAGCATTATCATAAATTATATTTTCCTTCTTCTAAGCAAGTTGTGAAACAAAGTGTGTCCATACCCCATTCTTAATAGCAAGACTAAAATGATAGGCTTTCTCACATAAATAGGTTTACTCATTTTTTATTTTAAAGTAGTGGTGATTAATCTCAGGAATCTGCTTTCTAATGTAGATTCTTTAAATTGTGGCTTGTATGACACATGACTCAAAATGGATGTGCTAACAAATCTGTGAAATTACTTTTGGCTTACTTTCACACACATACATTGCAGTCTGCAAATGCTTGATTAGAAAGAATTGTCCAATCACTGCTACTTTAAGTGAAAATAATTAATCTTTACATTTGACATAGAGCAAAGTGAAAACATTTTGTAGTAAATACACATAAACATATTTAACACCTTTTTCTTATCTACCGCCTTTACTTTTAAACACTACAGCTATATACAAAATACAATGCAACAAATGCTAAATTCTCTCTTTCATATATCCCTCATCACAGGTATAATAATACAGTTCACACTACACTATATCTGATGACTCACAAGACTCAGAGATGAAACCCCAAAGCCAGCATATGCTTCATGTGTTGACCCAAAACTAGCTTAATCTACAGTAGAGGTCTTCCTCTTACAAACAAATAAGTCTGCTGACATCCAAATTTAACTTCCACTACATGCAGGACCTCCCACAAGGATGGGGAGAAATGAGGAGATCCCCCCAGCACCATAACTACATGATCCCCCCAATGTCAAGGGATAAAGGGTTCATAAATGAAACCTGTGTACATCATATAAATCTATCTACCCAATAAAGGGTTGCAGCACAGTCTACCTGTTTGTGTTTTGTTTTGTATTTTGCTATCAATAATAACTAACTAGTAGAATTATGCACCGTGTTAGTCATAGATTTAAGCAAAGACAAAGTAGAGTTAGGTGATACCTTTTATTGGCTAAGGGAATAGATGGTAAATGCAAGCTTTCGAGGCTCATAAGGCCTCTTCATCAGGCAATAATATGGAACTGAGAATGACAATTTTATACAGAAACTGGTTCACCATAGCAAAATGTTATCAGTTTGACATCCTGACATCAAAAAAATCACAGACTGGAACATTTTGCTATGGTGAACCAGTTTCTGTATAAAATTGTCATTCTCAGTTCCATATTATTGCCTGATGAAGAGGCCTTATGAGCCTTGAAAGCTTGCATTTACCATCTATTCTGTTATCCAATAAAAGGAATAAAAGGTGTCATCTATACTCTCTTATCTTTAATAACTAACTAACTAATAACAGTATTTCTAATTTATGACAGGCCACAGAGCCATGTTTTGTGTTGAAGGTTGAATTTTCTAGAAACACTACTTACCCCTGTTCTTTGGACTTCCATAAAGATAGCTTTTTGAAACGACCTCTCCCATACTGGTAAATCATTACCTAGTTCAATACTGAAATAATGACTTTTTCCATGACCCACCAATACACTGAAGCAATATGGTCTTTGATCATCAAGCTCATCATTTTGATTATAATTTAAATATAGATTTTCTTGGATCCATATTTCATCAGCAGGCCACACCTGAAAGGACATTTTATAAGCTGAATATTTCTCACAAATAAAAGTTTCATAAAACATTATTCTGTTTATAGTTTCAACAGTAATAAATCATACATTGCAAGGACTAAACAAATATAAATATAGTAGGTTTAACGTTTAGGGCAAAATTTATTAAAATTGATAATTGCATTATCGCGATATCGAACGATTTTTACCAATATCGCAATATCGATATTGCAATATCGGAAGTTTATTGATATCGGTAATATCAATATCGCAATATCGAAATATCGAAATTCGAACGAAATGTGTAAACCATTGATTTCAATGGCAAAATTACATGATATCGCGATATCGATATATCCGTAAACATCGTTTGATATCGTAATTTAGATAGAGATAGATAGATAGATAGATAGATAGATAGATAGATAGATAGATAGATAGAGAGATATTATTTATTTTGTCAATTCTACATATGTACATGAGCACATACAAGTATGGAAATTGCGTTTCTCAACTCTCCAGCGTACATGACAATGGGGATCGGGATATAATTTACAAGAACCAGTGGGCAAAAGTAAAGTGCAAATGTAATACCATATATACATTGAATACAATCGAATACATCGAATATAATTTACAAAAATTTCTGTAATTTTAACGATTTTAAGAACTTTCGCCCTTAGAATGTAGATCAGATGCTGTAATAACATTTATCATTAGTTTCAATTGAGGATCAATGATGTATTATGTACAGTAAAAGTTTATAAATGTAGGCATACAGAACCAGTGCCCTTTGAATACAAATGGAGGATCATAATGACCGAATCATGACTTTTACATTTTTCTTATTTTTGAACAAGAAATCCTCCAACTCGAAATGAGGGTTGTCAGTTTGTGGAATTCCCTACCAAGCATGATGGGGATATATATTTCGTAGTTGGGTTTTAGATTAGCAAAAAAGAATAATAAATATAAATGCATACTGCTGCTTTTTTATGGATTGACCATAGGCTAATACAATAAATATTTTGCTGCCACTCCTCATCCTTATGTACATGTTTGCTGTACCTATCGAGTATTCCAAAATTCTTATGTACAGCACAATACATGTATTAAACATATCTCTAAAGAGAAACAGTTGAGGTTAAACTGCTGATATATGTAGTTTATCTTTAGTCATTTTAAGTGTTAGATTTCCATTTAAAAGTTCCACAGTGAGAAATCCATAATGTAAGCTTTATGGTTGGCTAGACATGATGGAATTTACTCTGAATTAAGTTCAAAATAAAACATACTTATGTGATTCAAGAGGATGACAGAAAACTCACTGAAAATGTCAAAAATATATATGTGGTAATAACCTTAAATTGCACAGTTTTATTATAGCTTATGCTTTGTACAACCACAGTTTTTGTAACTGTCCCAGCCCCTTTAGTGATACCATTGATTTACTGTCAGTGTTGGTTAGTCTCTGTAAATGGAGCACTGTGTTTGCATGACCCCATATCTGAAAGTACATTAAAGGCCAAAAAGTGTGAAATTCATTATAGGTTACGAAAATAAGGAAGATAACCCCAAGGTAATTCATTATATGAAATGGTTTTACATGGCAAGTTTTAGGTTTAAAGGTATATTGAATCAAATTTTCTTAAATGTGAAAGGCTGTGATGGTAATGAATGGGTACAGTCTACAGAGTACTGTAGAAATAATTTTGTTGTTGTGGTCACTTCATCACAAAAAATTATACATGTCAAAGAAAGTATTTCTGTACTGTAGATATTTTATTGTAACATACAGGGGAAATTTGCAAAGTTTTCTGTTAATGCTTATAGAATTGAACAAAATTGCATCAAAACATGACTTATGACCCCTACATGTAGGTAAAACTGGTATTATTTTTTAAAAAAAACTGTTTCTCCAGCCTTAAGTGGTCATAAAACCTTTTCAACTTTTTTAAATTTCCCCCTACAGTGTAAAAAGGTTTGGAGTTACATAAGAAAAAAGAGTGGTTGGGCAGGTTGCTTGTAGGAAGTATGTAAGATGTCTTCCATCTCCCATACAAGTTGGTCTGGGCCCCCAAGATAGTAGGGAGGCAATCCCCTATGAAAGTTAGGCCCACACAAAGATTTAACTAAGTTCTATCAATGCATTCGCACAACATTCTTTACATATATTTATCAATGATATTCTCGTAATGACAAAATAATTTCCAAAAAGTTATGTTGAGGGACCATAGGTTCCCATATATTGCGTTCAAATTTGTGTTTTTTTTTAGTGTTCCTTTTATATTATGAATCCTATTTCTTGTGGTAAACAAACATTTGAAAAGTGTGTAGAATTATGACTGACAAAATATTATGTTTTCAAGCTCCAGGATAACCTGACTAACAAGGCCTGGACTGCTGAATTGCACCCTGAGCAGTTGTGAGGATGTCTATACTAAATTTCACAGATTTTCTGCTTAATCTTAAAATAATTTTAGAATTCAAAGTCCAGCAAATTCATGAAACTCTAGTAGGCCATTATAGTTAAGATAATAGGCAATGCTTTTTTTTTTTTATTTAGAGAATTCTGAAGAAGCTGGGGGTTATTAATCAATGTTTGAATTGTTGCATACGTAAAATTCAGCAAGGATCACCTGCTAAGGACTCAATTATCGAAATTTAGTCTCCTTCATTCACTTAGCTATACTGGCTTAACCAGTTTTCATCTGTTCTGCCCCCAATAAATTATTTTGCTCCTGACTTTGCTATTCAATATGCTATGCTTTGATTGGGCTGGTGCCATAGCTTTTCTAACACCCATTGTTCCTGGTTTGATTAGCAGTTCTGTCAATCTGGCAGTTATAAAGCAAGGCTGTCTGCCTGCTGGACTGAGTGACCCATGTCTGGTGTCCAGTTTGGTCAGTCTAGTCCCAGTCATAGGGAATTTAGGTGTAATTTAAGTATAACTTTTGTTACTACTTAAGGAAAAATCAGTTAACCTATAGGCCGTGCATTCACATCAGAGAAGTATAATTACTTCAACGAATTCACTCCTTTACTCACTCAACTTAAACACTGAGGCCCTCATTCACCATAGTGCGAAGTGAGCCGCAAAGCGTTCGGCTCACTTCGCACATGGTGTTATGCGCAAGCTGATGTCCTGCACGCGGACATCAGCATGTGCATTAAAGGGATTCCCCTGCCGGCGAGAGCACTCGAGTCTCTTCGCCGGCAGGGGAATCCCTTTAATGCACATGCTGATGTCTGCATGCAGGACATCAGCATGCGCATAATACCACATGCGAAGTGAGCCGAACGCTTCACGGCTCACTTCGCACTATGGTGAATTAGGGCCTGAATAAATACATCAAACAGATGGGACATCATAACAAAGTAAATCCTGTGATATACTTACATAAGTGCAAATTTGTAACTCCTTTCAATTTGGTTTGGACTGGACAACTTGTCATCATTAGATCACTCAGTACAACAATACTAATTAAATCAAAAAATGCCTTGGTTCCTGCACAAACCAAGCATAGAATATCTATCTGCAAACCCATTTTGAGTTAACTGTGTGACACATTTTACCTGCTCTGTTAAACAACCCTTTTATTTGTGTCAAAGTATCTGGGGAGTTTTTGCAAGCTTTAGGGCATATTTTTCAAGGTTTGCTAATATAAATGTCATTGTTTTATATTTTATATATCTTTTCTGCCATTTTATTTATTTTTAGGTGAATATCTCCAGTTTCACAAATAAAATTTTGATTGATTTAAATGTAAATTGATTCCAAAAAAAAAATTTTGCCTGAAAGAAAACAGAGCATCCTCCAGGGGGCCCCAATATTGGGGGCCAAGGACTAGTGCCAAAACATATCTCATATTTGCAGGTTCCCTAGCTACCTAATTTGCACTAACACTTCAGCAATTGGGTATTTTAAAATTTCCTGAAAAAATGATAATTTATTATGATAGTTCAGGAGTACATAACACCTTTTGCTAATAGGATGCGGGTGCTTATAAATAGCCTCTCTGGTGGGCCCAAGATGCCTTAGTCTAACACTGAATATCACCCACTTTTCTGCTTGATGAATATGCCCCAAAGGTATAAGGTTTGCAATTATATTAAAACACTTACCTTGCTGATTTTAAAAAGAACCTCACAGAGGTGATATATTTTTTCTGCACGTACCCAATCAAGGGTGCTTACCTGGGGTAAATACATGACATTTGTTAGTAGTAGTAATGTAAGAAAATACAGCATTTTTTTTACTAACAAGCCAAGAAATACTATACAAATCCATGCATGAAAGTCTATATTTAAAGGGGAACTCTAGTGGTAAACCATATTTACCTGACTGACTTAGCAGCAGTACACTGCTTACTGACTAAGCGGTGCTGAAAATCCAGTGATTAAGGAGTGGAGAACATAATCTCCTTAATCTCATTTTATGAGAAGGTAAGTAGAAACTTGATTAGAGGAGTGGTTATGGATAGAATGTGGACTCTGTAAAAGCGCTTGGCACTGTTTTCCACAAACACTTGTTTTCAAATTAAAATCCACTGGTTTGGAGAATGAGTCATGGTCAATTATTCTTGTATTTTAATTATCTTATTTTAACTATAAAAACTATGAACAATTTTAATACCAGTCTGCAGAATAGAGAAGTCTCATGTCTCACCATGATAAAAATCTTGTAGATACAAAGGTATTACTTCTAGAGAGAATCAATCATTCTATCAGAGGCTAAGACAGGTTCTTGAAACTTTGAAAACACGAGAGTTTTTGGATATGTCATTTCAGTACTCTTGTTCTTGGTGGTCTGAATATAAATCTTGATTTGGCTACTTTTTTAAAAAAAATTAATATCTGTGAAAACATTTTTTATAAAATGCTTTTAAAAAGATTTATCTTTTTATCTTTATTTTTTTATAATTTTTATTTTTGTATTTCGGTACATTAATAATCTGTTTTGGTTTATGTACATATATATATTGTTGCAATACAAATGATTTTATTAACAAAATAAATACATAACCTAATAAAAAATATAACTTGGTGTTCTCTCCATTGATTGTCATTTATATTTGTTTTCAGTTTGATGATTTAGTTATTGTATTATATTTATTTGTTTGACTGATATAACCAAGGTCCCCATATTTTCTCAAATTTCCGTTCGGTTCCCCTGCTCAGAGATGTTAGTTTGTATAACGGAATTTGTGTTTCGATCAAGGCTAACCACTTAGGCACAGACAGTAGTGTTTCTCCCATCCAGTGTAGAGCTATTGTTTTCTTTGCATAAAATAGCAGGATTTTTAGCAATAGATAATAATGCTTATTACATCCTAGTTCATCTAGTAGGTTTAATAGACATACCTGGGGAGAAATTATTCTCGGTGCTTCTATAGTAGTACCTAAGTATTGCATCACATCTCTTTTATCTTTATATTTACCTAATATCTTTTTTATTTATACATGTTTTTTTCTGATATATTACCCCCATTTGTTGTTTCTGTTTTAGAAAGTTTTTTTTGTTTTATTGTTTGAAAAGTTTCCCTCTTTTTAATTATACATTTTTTTTACCTGTATTGTTTGCCAGGGGTCATAAGTTAAGTGGTCTGAACAAAGTTTTGGAGGACGTTAACCTCCCTTCATCGGTTTTGGAGGAATGTTAATGCCTCCCGAAACGTTGGGATTTTGTGCACTCTGCAATAAATGGGGATTTTCCCCTAATGGCAATACAGTCAAGCAGCCTGGTCTTTTTCCTAATATGACTATTCGGGTTTGCTGGAACTCTTAGCTGCAGGCTCCTGTGAACTGGGAAGTGTGCAGGGAATTTTCCTTTTTGTCATCTGATATGGATTGGCATAATTATATTAATTGAAGTTTCATCATTTGTAATATTATTTACAGTCATCTGTACATTTCTGGAGGGAGTGTCTTTAGGGGCTAGAGAGAGTTGAAATCCAGCCAAAACTTAATGGCGTGCAACCATTTCACAAGATTGTTTTATATGGTAAGTATTTTACTGGGATTGTGGTTATAATAAAGGCTTAGCTTTTGTGGGTTTAGTGCAGTTTTCTTTTTACCTATTAGTATTTCATGTCTTATTAATTATTTCACAGTTCCAAATTTATTAAGAAAGTTTTTAAAATCAGCAATTACTGCAATGTTGCTGAGACAGTTGCAAAATCCAAGGTCAGAACTTGACCAAATTGTTTGCAGTATTTCCCATGAATCAGTCTCTAAATGGCTATAATACCTGTGAATTTTTAATGATGGCTACTGATTCTGACTTGCTTCAACTTTTGACTTATGATGAGAGTCTTACATTTTTATATTGTTGCACACAACATTTTGGAGCCACTTGGAGCTTTTACAAAATAAACAGTATAAAGAGAGGGCTACAGTGGCTTATTTACACAGAGTATTAAGAGAATAAAGACAGAAATACTTCATTTGTTGAGCTTCCAAATTCAGAGAATGCCGTTTTGATCTAATGAAGGAGTCAGAACTAGCAAGACAGATCCATTTCTGGGACAATGCTCAAAAACTGTAAGCATCCTATTACAAAAAGTCTAAAAGATGCTTCCTTTATTTTTCAAAACCCTGGCTAAATGTTGCTCAATTCATTTAGAGATGTATTTGCTTTATGTACATTATATATAGTTCCAAAAAGAGAGTGATTTTAATTTACATTTAAAACATATTTTGTAGAGACAGTATGAAACAATCCACAAGCATCATATTTTGCCTAACAGGACTTACTGTATATATCAAAGAAACAGCATTACTGTTAAACAGAGAAGCCTTTATAGAATAAAAACATATATTGATGAAACACCAAGGGAAATGCAAAAAATAATGTTCCCATGGTAACATGTTTCTGTAAAGAAGCAAGATTATACCGAATAGTTTAACTGATCTCTCTAAATAATTTGGGGACTGCAGATAAAGTGAAGTATAAGGCAGGGCAATTTACACAGACTACATAAACAATAAATTATTTTTAGAAAACAAATAGGCGGACGTCTCTGTTAACATACCACAATATGTAGACATATGATATGCAATAATACTAGAATTCAAGTTAACTTCCTCTGACATTTAGAACTATCTGCTTATAACTTTAAATTACCAAATCCCCCCTTGATGTTAAAATGAGGAGTTTCTTAAAGCCAGACAACATTTAAGGCAACTCTATGTCCATCCCTATATCTTGCTCTTCTAGCCCAAGCACTATACTCACATGCCAGTGGCACTACAAGTAATATTTACTCTGTTGACAAGAATGGTTGAGCTTAACCAGCTTCTACAAGACAAACTAGTTAATATATGTATGTATAAGTTTATTTATAAAGCACCACAATATATCAAACATTCAGTAATCTCTTACATGAAATCATTTGTCATTCATGCAGAAACACATTTTATTAGATCCTGAATGCATTGTACAGAACGTATATGGAGGAAATCCTGTTCTCGGGCAGACTTTCTGCATTATAGGTTTTTGCTCTCATGCCTTAACACTTCTCTCTCCCTAGCCAAACAATACTATTACAGAACTCTCATAAACCAAAGTAATTCAAATGACTGTTGTCTGTTCTCCATTTTCAACTCCCTTCTATATCCCTAGCCTTCAGGCATGCAAACCCTCCCCTCCCACACACACACACACACACACACACACACACACACACACACACACACTCCCCAAAAGATTTTGCTGACATTTTTAGAAATAAAATTGATAATATCCACAACCAGATTTCTGTTCCTCCTAATGACACATACACTATTCTACAATCTGAGTTTCTTAATTCTTTTTCTCCTGCTACCCAGTTTGAAGTTTCTCAGCTTCTCTCTTCCTTCCATGTCACTATATGCTTGCTTGACTCCATGCCTTCTTCTTTAATTAAGTGCTGTGATTCTGCCCTTGTGACTGCTGTAACACAACTGTTTAATTCTTCCATGTCCTCTCAAACTTTTCCTTCTTCATTTAAACAGGTCTATATTAAACCCATCCTATGTCTTACCTGTACGCGCCTTACTAACTATCTGCATTCACATTACCTCCTGAAACCTCTGCAGTCTGGTTTTAGGCCAGGCCACTCTAAGAAGACTGCTCTTTGTAAACTTGCAAAAGATCTCCAGCCAAGGGTCGCTTTTCTTTTCTAATTCTCTTGGACCTATCATCTGCATTTGACACTGTCGTTCACTCCCCTTTTATTCAAATTCTCTCTGTGCTTGGGGTCTGTAATCAAGCTACATCTTGGCTTATTTAATAACTTTCTGATCATTCTTTTTTTTGTCTCCCATGGGTGGGAGTGTCCAAAGGCTCTGTCCTTGGCCCTCTCCTGTTCTCCCTGTATACTCTTTCTTTGGATGATATCATCAATTCATTTGGTCTTCAGTATCACTTGTATGCAGATGATACCCAAATTTACCTATCCATTCCTGTACTAACACCTGAAATACAAACTTAAATTCCCAGCTGTCTCCTGGCAATCTCCTCATGGATGGCCAAGCGCCAGCTCAAATTAAATGTTGCTAAAATAGAATTGATTATCTTTCTCTGGACCCGCTCCTACCTTTTCCATTATAGTTGATGGTGCAATCCACAAACTTCTGTATGTTGTCTTGGGTGACTTTTGACTTTCCTTCTCTAAACACATCTCTATCACTGCCAAAACCTGTTGATTTTTCCTTTGCAAAATTGCCAAGATCTTCCCCTTTCTCTCTCATTCCACTGCTAACACCCTCATGCATACTCTCATCCTATTCCACTTGGACTACTACAATGTTCCAATGTTCTTCTATCTGGCCTTCCAAGTTCCCACCTCTCACCACTCCAGTCTGTTCTAAATTCTGCTGCCACAATTCTCTCCCCAGAGGGAACAACCTTTCTCCCAATCTCTCTCTGCTCCTTGGCTTCCTGTAAGCAAACAGATCATTTACTGTGTTCTTCTTTTGACATTTAAGGTACTTCACCCTGTTGCACCTCCCTACATTTCCTCACTCATATGCCCGTACATTCCTCAACATCAACTGTGCACCTCCCAAAGCAACCAGCTTTACATGCCACACACTAATACTGCCCTTTCTCATTTTATTCCCTTTTCTTTTTCTGCCGCCCCACATCTGGAATTCTACACTCTGCACTTGTAAAACCAAACTGAAGTCCTACCTTTTGAAGCACTAGCACTGATATTTCTCACTGATTTTTATGTATATATTTCATTTAATTCTTAATTAATTATTTATGTTTAATATTTGTATTTATTGACCTGTGCTTCAGCACATTGTTACAGCTCTTATTACCCTTCTAAATTTAATAAACTCAAAAATTTGATTGAAAAGTTTCAATTGGCAAAAATCGATCAAAAAATATCGATTAATTTTTACCTTTCTAACAGCTGAGATATACATACAAAAATTTGATATCACATTTTCAATACTGTGGTAAACAAATTTATTTTTGTATAAATTACTATTTGATATCGTGACATCAGGTCAAAATTATCAATATTTATTTTTTCGATTTTATTAAATTTCCTTGAAGTGTTGTATCCTTGTGATATTTTACTTGTTTTGTGTAGTGTACTTTTCCCATGTCTGTATTATGTTTGTTTTGCCAAACTGTACAGCACTGTGTAAATTTGTGGTGTTTTATAAATAAAATTAAACATACATACATTCAGGCTTTTTTCTGCACCTATGTTGCCATACTATATAAAAACTTTGTATCAAAATTCAGTTCCATAACACGGTCAGTAAATTTCATTCATCTGAGGTGGCAAGAAAGATTAATAGTCAACATTAATCACTACTGAAAAATGCATTTTGTATGAGAAGACAGGGGAAAGTATTTGATTTTAAATGATTTGTTATGTATAAGGTCTGTGAACACTTCCCTGCCATATACTAGAAGTATACTCTAACTTTTTCGATTCTTGGAAAATTATATTTATCCTATATTTATCCTAATATAGCTACTATTTCAAATATTGTTACTAAAAATTACCAGTAATACCAAAGAAGAGAATTTTTATTTGGACCTAAATGAGAGTTATTTTGACATAATATTTGTGAAAATGATAGAATAATATAACATTTGTAGCACTTTTCTTACTCACTGCTAAAATTCTACCCATCTACCTCACAAAGAGGAATATACTGTACATCAACTGTATTCACTTCATGGGCTAATTAATGAAGAGGTTATCGTAGAACACTGAAGAAAATAGAAAGTATCTTAGACAAAGGTATAAACTGTCAATAAAGGACTTATATTATCCTATACAACAAACAACAGCCAATATCATAAATTACATACAGAGCTGACTCAAGCATATTCTGATTTATACTTCATAATAGAGAAGCTTTCAAGCAAAAATATAGTGTTAAAATACAAGCACCTGGCACACTTAAAACTTCCTAAGCATAAAACATTAAATTACACAAATGATTATAAATGAGAGAACAAATCAGTTACACTTCAACAAAAAAAATACATGTCAACAAAATGTGTCTATGTTTAATAATATGATAAATACCCCCAAGGGTTTCCAACACAATAATTAACAAATGTTATCAATATTTGTCTGCAGTTGCCAATTGACATAGAGTAACAGATATTACATTTCTACAGGAGGACAACTTGCCTAAATTATCTGCTTTTAATAATTAATAGATGCTTCGGTCACAGAAGAAGAAATAATCTGTACGATCACATCTTAACAAAAAACAAATAAATCTCTTCCCCCTTATGGTTATATGGCAGAATTCTTTAGGTCATTATCCATGAAATTATTCCCAATATGAACAAACTTATACAATAATATGTTTCCCTACCGGCAAAATAAATCCCAATGAACCTATTACATGGTTTTTATCTGTTTTGTTTGTTAATTTAAAACAAATTAATAAGGAAACATCATACTGTTTGGGAAACAGAGAATAATTGGAAGCATGAGTTAAGCACATTTAAGTACAAAATATAATATAGATATATACTGTATTATTCCAACTATCTTTTTATTATGAATTCATTTTTTCAGTTAGGTTAAAGGGAATTTAGATTTAGATTATTTATTTGTCACTGGATAGTACAGACATACATATCAGTGAAATTACATATGCGTCAGAGTTTAAGGGGGTAATTCAGCATAGTGCAAAGTGACCTCCAGATCCTTCACATCACTTCGCAGAGGCTGTTATGCTCTCGCTGATGTCCTGCACGTGGACATCAGTGAACGCTTTTAAGGAATTCCAATCTTGGCGAGACCAGTCGCTGAAACTGGAATCCCTTTAAAGCGTTCGCTGATGTCAGCGAGCGCATAACAGCCTCTGCGAAGTGATGCGAAGGAGCCGGAGATCACTTCGCACTATGCTGAATTATCCCCTAAGAGAGAGATATATACCAATATCTATATGTCGACTGGCAGTAGCAGTGAATGCAGATATTGAAAGCATGTGTTAAAATCCCACAGGTGATGTTGCCACAGTTTTATATCTTCTTACTGAAAGAGGGTTTTTTGGGGTTTTTTTGCAATGCTGGGCTGCTCAGATGAGATGCAGCTGTTCTTGTGGATTCGGGCTTCTGCCTTGCAAATAAAATAGAGGTTACCCTTCTGAATGTGGTACGGATAGGGTTTTGTATAGTACCTCGATTGCCCCCAAGCTGATAGCTAGCTGTACTGCATACCTTGTCATAAGGAGATTCTGATGTGCATCAGATCAAATTTTAGGCAAAGTGACAATGCCTCACCCTAACAAGGAGTTAAAAAAGGGTAATGGGTGGAAATCATCCTTTTCAGGCAGAGCCTACAGTGAATAGACTTCAGAAGATACCAAACTGGAATAATTGCAGATATTTTTATTTATATAACTGCAGATGGAATAAATGCAGATAGCTGCCTTAACTTGTGTGGCAATGGATGTAACTGATATGATACAGTATATACTTCAATGAAGCACTTGTGACCATTACAAGTAACATCATTGTGAGTCCTGTATCTTTGATAATATTTGAATTTATTATGTTTTTAAAAGGATGTCCGGTACCCAATTCTTGTCTCTAGTTTTACTCACTAATACCATAGATTTAAGCTGTGGCCCATGGTGATCTGTTAGGAACAATGTAGTCACTGGGAGGGAGTAATTAGTCTTTTACTACAAATATTGTCAAACTTTAAAAAAAAACCATAAAGCCTGCCATCCCTATACACCTACTAACCAAGGCCTTGTCTTGCCTTATCTTGGTCTTTCCACAAGTACAAGCCCTTAATTCTATATAATCCATTCTTGGTCCAGTTTATATTCACCTCTTTTCTCTACCGTTCTGGTGGGTTTGGGGTTTTATGCACTATTAGCAACAAAGTAGTTAATGGTTTTCTTAAACTAATATTTCCATTCTTAATATTTCTATTTTTAAAATAAATAATCTTATTTTCTTTATGGTTCAGCTACAAATATCTAAAGTATATTTTTATAGCACATGAGTGCATCTATAGAGCTGTATCTTTTTGTTACAAAGATAGATTATATTACAGTCAAAGTGAAATGGGCTGGTGGGTTGGTAAACTAGACAAATAATCCCCTATGCAACCACAAAATGTATTATCATTTTTCAGAAACCTTTTTTTCCATTGCTATTCCACTTTATTAAGCAGTATACATTGTTTTAAGCTACAAGCAAAACTGTTTCCTGGTAATAATATCTCATTAGGGCCAAACTGAACTGGTATTACAAGGACTTTTTCACACATTCTGTATATTTAAAAATTACTCTATAATGTGTCAGTCTTCTAGTTAGCTGGTGAGAAGCCTTGATTAGGAGAGGATGATCTAGATCAGGGGTCCCCAAACTTTTTACACAGGGGGTCAGTTCACTGTCCTTCAGACTGTTGGAGGGCCAGAATATTAAAAAAAAACTATGAAAATCCCTATACACACTGCACA
>WMED01000966.1:4105-30232 GCA_019650415.1 Pipa parva
AAAAAGGCCTTATTTCCATTCCTTACAACTCCTCTGTATGCAATAGATCCCAAGTACAAAAAAGTTACATTTGTTATTTTACATAAGTATCCCATAACAACAGTTTAGCTTGCAACTGCAGCTGCTTCTCTGTGATTAGCATCTTGTTGCCTAGCAATAAGATGTGATCTAGTGCTCCACCAATCTGACATGGTAGTGAATTTAGCCAACACTTCAGAATTGTATGTAGGGTTTTTATATTCTTCTGTTGCTTCAGGTCTTTGAGCCTCTGTACCTTCAGCATTCCTGCCCTCCAGTATTCCTGTAACATGCAGTTCTGCTACTCCAGCACTGTAGTGTTCCTATGTGTCTCAGCTCTGCTGACTGTTCTATCCAGTGCTTCTGTGTCTTACAGTTGTGCTGTTCATAATCCATCACTGCAGTTCATTTCAGTTTCTCTGTCCCTAAATTCTTCCCTGTTTCGGGCTAGCTGCCAACAGTTGGGGGGGGGGGGGGAATTTGGAGGCTGCTAATTGGAGGTTCCCTTGTTATCCAGGTCCATACCAGCTAGGCAAAGAATGATGAATTTAGGCTTACTATGTGCTAACCCCATTGTGGTAAGAGGACTGAAATTTAAGTATGCTTCATAGCTTCTAGAGGCATTCCAGTAAAGCCTCAGATCCCCTAAATGTCTTACTGCAACTACATGCATCCCAATTCCTTTTGGGGTTCTGCATGTAAATTGCCTGGAAATTGGATAAGGTGAAATTTCAATGCAGTCAGCCAGACACTGGCTTTAGAACATTATAAGAAATTTTAACATTTCCCAAATTTTTTCAGATTTCGAGGGGTATTCTTTTGTTTTGTTATGGGAGAAAAAAAACAATTATGGTTTCATCACTGAAAGGCAGATACTATTAAAAGCAGTACCCTTCCTTATCCTCATGGTTTCACTGGTTGTTCCTTTAAAGCAGCCCCTTGCGAAAAAGGCTAACTTGTAAAGACTGCATTATACTTGGCCAAAAACACAAAGATGTAATTTATTAGCAAAAACTCCATTCCTAGTTATGCATTTTTAGTAACTGCCTAACTGCCCAAATGATCAAGATAACAGCATAGAACAAAATATCATGTGCTTTGTGATGTCTAATTAAGCTACTAAGTAAGAGGATCACACTGTATAATGAACAGGAACTCTTCAAGATGAAATTAGATACAACTGCAAGCTGTTTGGGAAACCAACCAGGCATCTACTTAGTAGAACTTAACCCCAAGTCACTTGCAGATTTTTGGCAGCTACTTTTAGCTGTATACACATAATATTAATGCAGCCACATGTAACATAATGAAAACACCACAATCATGGTTTTCTAAGTGGGCAAACCAAGCTACTTCTCTTAGCCAAATATGACATGCCCCAGTTGAAGCTATGAAAAATGTTCTCACCGCTACAAGTGGGAGGATATTTAATTTTTAAACTACTTTCACAATTCTAATATAAACTTATATGTTTGTAGACATGATTATATTAAAAGGTGTTGTCATTCAAGTAAGTCTAACATAAGCTTTGACTGCACAAGTAACTGACCAGAATTCCCCAGTAAAATGTATCATTCTGATGGCTCATGGAGTAAGTGACTTATGGACATTTTCACAATCAAATTAGCACCAATCAACTGTCCTAAATATCTCCTGAACTGGTCACCATACCATTTACTGATGACATAGAAAAGTTTGTTACCTGTTTGTTGGCAGAACATTTGGTGAAGTAAGATTAACTGCATTTGACTTTTGTAGCATGTAGGGTTAATGGGTTGCTTATGGCAACTGCTTTATATGGCATCAGATATAAGATGGGTATACATGGAACAGTCTGGATGTGTAACGACTCGGAACCAAGAGGAAAGGGAGTAGGAGGATGCTGGCGTATACCACACTGTCCTTTGCGCTAGCTGACTTAGGGCGCGGAGTCTAAGGTACCCTCCGGTCTTCACCTTTAATCCCGCAAGGAAGTACTGGACTCCGCTGCCGAAAGTACCCAGGTCGCGACCCCCAAGCCAGCTGTACAGTGGTGGTATGACTAACTGCGGACAGACTCTGGACAGGATGCAGACAGTACTCTGGTACAGGACTCTGACAGGAGCAGGACTCTGATAGGAACAGGACTCTGTGACAGGAACAGGAATCTGACAGGAGCAGGACTTAACAGGAACAGGACTTAACAGGAACAGGACTTAACAGGAACAGGACTTAACAAGAACAGGACTTAACAAGAACAGGACTTAACAAGAACAGGACTTATACTTTTAATTAAGCAGCACTTAGCCCAAACACACTATCTTGGCTGGAATAGTGTTATTATAACCGGGCACCCAGGCTGGAGCGTGTCTGCCTTATATAGGCAGAGAGACAGGCGCGCTCCTGCCTCTGCGAGTGCCCGGCGCATGCCCCCGTGACATCACGGCGGGCGCGCCCCCCTCGCGCATGCTCAAAGCGCTGGCAGTGCGCGGCGTGTGCGCATAGGCAGGGAGAGCCCGGCGCTGGAGCAGAGCGCGGTAAGTATTCCTTACAGGATGCTAACAAGATCAGACATTTGGTATTAGTATACCAATTTGAACAATTTATAAAAATTTGCCCTTTTCATCCAAGACCTTATTTTCCAAGGTGCTAAAACAGCTCAGTCAATGAAAGCAAGTGAAGCAAGTATGGAGTCATATGCCTCTAATGAGTGATCTAATTATTCAGACAATGGTCCAGATGATTAGATCTGCAAATATAGACCAAATCTTCTATATAAAGTTTAGACTTAGTACATTTTTGCATGTTACTCATCAGCAACAGAGTTAGGCAAAAGGACACCAGTTTCAGTGCTGTTCTGACATGGCCATCAAAATACTTCATATTAACATAGTATAAGGTTGAAAAAAGACACAAGTCTATCCAGTTCAGACTATTTTTCCTGCAATACTGATCCGGAGGAAGGCAAAAAAACAAAAAAACAAAAGTCAAGAACCAATTATTCTCATATTAGGGAAAAAATTCCTTCCCAACTCCAATATGGCAATCAGAGTAATTCCCTGGATCAACATCCCACCTCCAGTTTTCTAGTACCTATAACTTTTAGGAGGTTATTGACTAAAGTTAGAATTCGACTGTCAAATTCTCAAACAGTGGATTCTGATAGCACATCTGTGACTGTGACAATTTTCAAATTGGCAAATTCACACCTTTACACAACAAATTCACACTTAAGCCAATAACACCTGAATGTTCTTACACTGAAGGAAAGCATCCAAACCAGTTTTGAACTCCTTAATGGAATTAACCATGACAACTTCTTCAAGTAGTGAGTTCCACAACCTCACTTTTCTTACAGTTGAAAAAAAACCTTCTACGTTGATGCAGAAACTTTCTTTCTTCTTGCAAGGATTGGTCACTAGTACTAGAAGGAGGCTGCTAATAGGAGCCACAGAGAACTTGGCGCTACCTAACCTTAAAGCGCAGAGTCAAAGGTACTCATTGGTCTTCACTTTGGATCCCACAGGGAAAAATGAAATGAGTACTCACCGCTCAATCCCCTTATGTCAGAATTGTAGGTATCTGGGTGCTCCGGTATGAATGGACGTCTTTAGCAAGGCATAGGAAGATATGTACCAGCACTCCAGGTTGACGGTTAAAAGTTTTTGTTTATTGGAACATCATTAAAAACAAACTTAAAATCAATCAAAGCGGTGCCTACGCGTTTCACGCGAAATGCGTAGGCACCGCTTTGATTGATTTTAAGTTTGTTTTTAATGAGGTTCCAATAAACAAAAACTTTTAACCGTCAACCTGGAGTGCTGGTACATATCTTCCTTCACTTTGGATCCCCACAAGGGAATATGGTCTTTGCTGCCAAGAATACCCAGGTTGCGGCCCCTAAGGTAGCTGTTCAGTGTTGGTTCAAAATGGAGGACAGCTAGAGCACAGGTGAGACTATAGAAAGAAGCTTCAATAAGGATACGTAGAGTTGCTGGAGTAAGGCTACTAGGAATAGCAGGGAACCAGTTACTAGAATGGCAGGAGATGAAATAATTGGATCAGGCTGATAACTTTAAACACAGGTAATAACAGGGGGACTGGCACAGACTTGGAACTTACAGAGTCCAAACCGACATAAACAGAGGGTTATAATTGGGCGCAGCCTCTGATACGAGTCAGCCTTATAAGATGCAGGTGCGCTCCTACCTCTACTCGCATCAAGATTGTGCCCCTGTGTTGTAGCTGCGACCGGGACACGTGACTGCGACATATATATGTAATCAGTGCACGACTGCGATGGATGCACGCATACACAAAGGGAATGGCACTGAAGCGAATGCCAGTAAGTACGATTCCTTACACTTCTAAATGTAGAGGATGCCCCCTTGTTATACTCACAGTTCTTGGTATAAATAGATTGTGGGAGAGAACTCTGTACTGACCTCTAATATATTTATACATGGTTATTAGGTCATTCCTTTATCTTCTTTTTCTAGATTAAACAAGCCCAGTTTTGATAATCTTTCTTGGTTTTGTATATTGCCCGTATTTTAGTAGCCCGCATCTGAACCCGCTCAAGCTTTACCATGTCTTTCTTGTGTACTGGTGCCCAAAACTGCGCACAATATTCCATGTGTGGTCTGACAAGTGCTTTGCAAAGCGATATAAATATGTTCTCATCATGTGCATCTATGCCTCTTTTGATGCACCCCATGATTCTACTTGCTTTGGCAGCTGCTGTTTGGCACTGATTGGTACAGTTAAATTTATTGCCAAGTAAAATACCCAAATCCTTTCCTATGGCTGTTTTGCCCAGTGTTTTCCCATTTAGAAAATAATATAAACATGCATTTTCCCTTCCCATATGCATAAACTTACATATATCAGTGTTAAACCTAATTTGCCACTTTCCTGCCCAAGCCACCAATGTATTTAGATCCATCTGTAATAAAATACTATCCTCCTTTATATTAACGACTTTATACAGTTTAGTATCATCTGAAAAAAATTGAGATTTTACTATGCTGAGATTTTACTATGCCGTCCCTCAGCAAGGTCATTTCTAAATACTGTATATTCAAACGTTAAATTAAACAGACAAGGAACAGATGACAATTTCTGTTTTTGGGCATAAACACATTTTCTAAAATAGACCCTCAACCATAAAGGAAAATAGAGTGTGCGTGGCTACTTCTACCAAAATAGAACATTAAACAGGAACATTAAAGACAACCAGAGAATGCTGCAAAAACTCTAAGGGGGTTATTGACTAAAGTGAGAATTTAAAGCATTCGCTGATCTCCGCATGCAGGAGAGCAGGAAGCGCGTACCAGTCTCGGCGAGCTGATGCGAAGCATCGCAAGGTGAGTTCACACTTTCCTGAATTACCCCCTGGGTGACTAAGATAGTTGCAATCTTATGAAGCACTTCTACTACTACTATTGACTAAGCAGGGGAGTGTTTCGAAGAAGCAAATGCAACTAGGTGTACTGCTCTGAATTCACCCATTTGACTTCACCACTTCAGAGTGGCAAATTGGGGGCTGATGGCAGGGCTCCACATCCTACTTCTATGCCACAAAATGCATCCAACAGTGACTGCCACTGTCCGCATGTTCGACAAGATTTTTTGGCGCTTAGTCAATAATGAGAAGTAAATTTGCAATTATTTTGGAGATGTGACTCGAATTGTAGCAAAGTGTGTTCAACAAGTGAATTCACCCTTTAGCCAATCAGCCCTTTAATGTTAAATTTTCACCCTACCTGCTTGGAGCTGTAATACAGACAGAGTAAGCCTAACCTTTTAAATCAATGTTTAACAATATAAGAACAGTATCTGAATGAAATAAAGATATTTACCAGCAGTAAGATAGAAATGTCCATTCTCCTCCTACATTCATAATTTTAAAAAAAAGCAAAAAATAGCATTACTGCAAAACTGCCTATGGAATTAAAGAGGCACAATGTCTCGAAGAACCAGAAAGACCAAAGAAAGAACAAAAATTGCTATTTAGATCAGAAAAGTGGTTATTTCTATGTAGTATTTATAAAAATGCTGTTGAATTCCTAATTTTTATTTTTTGGTGTTGTCTTTCTCTCTTTCCTTGTTGCAGTTGAAACTGGCTTATAGGGACACCATTAATATTATCTAAAGGTTCATAGGAAAGAACAGAATTTGATGGGGTTCAGTTTACTTACCAGATAAAATATGGCTGCAACTATAAGGAAAATGACAAACTCATAATAATACAGATCACAAATTTAACATCAAAGAAAACATTTTTACCAGTATTATGTAGGAATAGCTGTCATGCTAATCCAAAAGGGATTATTTCTTCTCCTAGTGTTGCTGGTTATTTAAGGGAACTAAAGTCAGATTACATCTTTCCATATGCAGTACAATACCTTAGTGAGAAATGTTTCTCCCCATTAGATGTTTCATGTGACGCAAAATGATTGAGTAGGCAAGCACTGATAAACTCCTGCACCAGAAAATGTGTGTGTGTGATGTGTACTGGCCAGTTTTCCATGAAAAGCTACCCTCCCCCAGACAATTTTGCCCTACTTACCACTTAACACCTGTGCACAAATTGGCTTTCCCAAGCCTGAGCTTCTGTAATCTCCTGTAAACAATGCTTAATTTATGAGGCCAAAAGGTCAGCACACTGCTTAACCAATAGCAGTCAGGCAGCTTTTAATTCTCGTGTTGCCTGACTTACAAAAGAGAAAGGAGAGGGGGTAGAAAAATGTCAGTTCTCACTAGAACTAAATAGTGAAACAAACGCCAAGTATTATTTCTACCCTGAACATTTTTTGAACTATTTGTGTCAGCAACTGGCATTTTTATAAAGGAGTTTTATATGTATGTGTGCAGTTATATTTGCTACAGCACAGCAGTTTCTGTGTGACAACAGCCTCTTATTTATTAAAGGAGAATTAAATGCTCATTCTACTAGGGGTGATTCTGAAGCGAAATATTTATGGATGTGCTTCTTTTCTACAATGCTGCCTCCTGCTTTTGCTTCTGCAAAAGTAGCATTATATCAAAATTCTGCTTCTGCATTTGCTCTGCTCATCAAATTTCAAGAGGAAGTGACAAGGATCTCAGCCTGCATGGCAAGTATTTCACACCCCCTGATAGAGGTGTGCGAGATATATCATCAAAGATAATATCGTAATCGGTGCGTTATCGATATGCAAGCTATCATTATCGAACGGCTCCATGCTTTTAGAATAGGCTGCTGCAGAGACTTCCGGGAGGCAGGCTATCAGAGTGGCCGCACTTTTAACAATCTCTGTAACAAAGCTGAGACCCAACTATACACATACATAAATAGAGGCCCACGTGTCAGGCCTAACAGCCCCCGACACACACAGCACCAAGCAAAAACGCCAGAACCAGACAAACCAAGGATTAACCCAAAACACAGCTAATCCAATTTTTTCGCTAAACTGAAATACAAGACTTGACACATTTTTAAATAATGCAAAATATCGTTTATTATCGTTATCCACGAAATTACAGAAAATATCGAGATATCATTTTTCAGCAATATCACACACCCCTACCCCCCGAACCCAAATTCTCCATCATCCCTTGTAGAATGAGTGCTTAGTTCTCCTTTAAAAGACAATTGGTTTTGCTTCTTCTACTTTGGCTGGTATGCCACATTAAATAGTATTTAAACAATTACTCTATTTTTAAATCCTCTTTGATTAATCAGTGCTGAATTATATAACAGATCTGTTTCTGGTTACATCTTTCTTATCTCTGCCACTCTCCAGCCACAATCGGCACAAGTCCCTATTTACTTACCTACACCACTGCTGGACAATGTGTTCAGTTTTGTCATCAGACATTTTCTTATGGTTAAAAAGTCTGGTGACAAAACTGAAAACAGCTGTTAGTGGTGGTGCTGGTAAATGAATGGGGGCTCAGGGGAAGACTGCCTGCTACTGAAGCAAAGATGTGCTTCAACAAAGCATAGTGGTACTTTAACCTAAATGCCCACACACTTTACAGTCTGGTTAGTCTATTCAGTCAGTTTTTATTGATTTGGTTGAATTCAATGCATGTAGTTTGGCAAGACAAACTGCATAAAATCCTATCGTTCACCATGACAATTTGAAATCCAGACCCCATTGGGGCTTCTGTGCTTGTTGGCCAATTTCTCCATGCAAGTAGACGATGTAGACTGAACAGTTAGATTTTCCATGTCGAGGGAAAAATTCCAATCAATATCAAACTGGATATCCATTACTTAAAATGGCATTGCTACACACTTAGATAAAGCAACTGTAAGCCAATTCAATTAATTTCAGATTAAATTAAATGTTGCAATGTTTGTGAGCAGCTAGAAACCCAGATATAAAGATAAGAAGTGATACTGTAGAGTCAATTGCAATAACACCAGACAATACTTTGTCCCACGGATATATAAATATATTTTTTAATAATACAGAATACACTTCCTCCCTAAAACTACTTTGCACAGCATTCCACATTATATTCAGGAAACTCTTCCTACAATTTTTGAATCCCTTTTTCCCACAATAAGAACACTTTGCACTAAAGCCACATTATTTCAAGGAGCAAATGCAACCTTTTTATCTTAATGACAGTATCATTTATAAGAAATTGGAATGAACATATTATGAGCTTCTTCGGGGTCATAATAATTGGTTACAACTGTATCAACACTTGATTAAAAATGCTTCCTGCCTACAACAGAATGTTAGTTGTGTGTTTTAAATATTTAATAGATCATAGCAATTCATCATTTCTTTTTCATGTCATTTGTAACGTCATTTGTCAGTCCATCAAATCTGAGTACCTATCAGTTAATTGTATGTAATAACGTTGTTCCCTAAAGCATTTATCCCATTAGGGAATTTAGTTTTTTCTTAATAGAACATAAAAATTAAATAACTAACATACCCAAACCATAACTGATATGCTGAAAGTACAGGGTCTGCCAGCCTAAACCACTATATTAAGAATCAACAAATCAATACCTTTTAACTGTAGTGCTATCTTATAGACCTGCTGGTGTTTGCATCTCACAGCCACCATATTGGATCCTCATACTAATGAACCCTGGACACATCATCACAAATAGTGTTCAACTGGCTAAGGAATGTCACATGGTACATAAGACTGTGAATATTAATGAGGCATACATTTCTGGTTTTCACACATGCTCTGTAAAAAGTTAATGTACAAGATAACAATTTTCTCAGCAGGGGGTGGTGCTACAAAGGCTACCATGTACTGTTTATTCCATGGGTGGGCAAACTATGGCCTGTGGGAATGTTTGGCCTGGCCCTTCTGCCACCGTTGGGTGACAGGGCCAAGTCGTGGGGTAGGCCGCCATGCACGTTACCCTCCCCCCTGTCCCAGCTCAGTCTGATCTAGTGCTTAGCCTTAGCACTACAGCATTCCTCTCTCACAGGACGTTAACTTCCAACTTCCCATAAGAGAGGAACGCTGTATCGCTAAGGCTAAGTGCTAGATCAGATGGAGCCGGGACAGGGAGAAGGAGGGGGGCGAGCACCAAGATAGTGCTCCCCTCCTTCAGAGGGTATGGAGTAGGAAGGAAGGGGCAGTACATTGGGGAAGGACAGATTATTGTGCTCTATGGCATGTACTATACAGCAGGGTTGGGCAATTATTTTTCCCATGGGGCCACATGTGAAATTGGAAAGTATATTACTTTGGCCCCATAAAACCATTCCAATTTCTCATGTGTCCCCATGGGAAAATTGATTGCCCACCCCTGGTTTATTCTGTAGTTGGAATGTAAGCTAAATAAATGTGATCTATTAGATCTTAGATCCACTTTAAAGTATAAAGGTATACATCCATACAGTTCAGCCACAATGTTATAAAATGTTATTTACTTTCTTGCTGAGCCTGTGTTCTCATCCCTCTTATATGCATAATTCCTGACTCTAATTAGAGTAATTATAGCAATAAACATGTGATCCCTTTTAAATGGGGATAGCATTTAAAAAGTGTAGGTGCACATGCATAACATCATCAGATCTATACAGACAATTGTTTGACTTAAATCATACAGTATTTCACCTTTTGAATTATTCCTTGTAGAATAACTAATGAATTTATCTAGCACATGCTATATATGAATCACAAGGTAATGTTCCATCATGTCACTGTTACAAGTGTAGTAGTGAATGTGACAGTTGAATCTGGGAACCAGCTGACACAAGAAGGGCATGAGACAGGAATACATTTATTGACTTGTAATTCAAAATATATCAGCCAGAGGGGAATATTTACTTAATGAAAATAATACTGCTACATTAGTAAACAGGCAACAATTGAAATCCAGACTATTAAATTTTAGATTTTTTTATACAATCTGAAAACTTCCAACATCCACTACTGCAAGCGTTGCTTTCACACCTTACTTACAGGTCAAGCAACTGTAATCAGTGTTGGACCGAAGTATTTAGGGCCCACCAGAGAAGCTGATCCCAAGAGCACAGAGCCTTTTCCAAAAATATGCAATTATTCCATTTATTAGCACTTACAGGCTAATGAACAGACATTCATCTGTCCATTTACATTTGCTAGACTATGCATTTGCTTTTTGTCTAGTAACATTTTAGGAAGAGCAGGTCAGCTGATAGTCGCTGTTTATTACACTAACAGATGACAATGGCTCACTGCTTAGCAACTCATTTTTTACACTAGTAACATCAGTGTGAGATGTCAAAAATGCTTATTACATCAATGCTCATGTAAATAGTAAAAAGAGTATGCCTGGTTAAAGAACTGTGCAACACTATGATGCTATAATGGTGGCACTATTGTTTTAAAATTAAGCATGTGCTATGTGTTAAATCATGCTGGAAGGCAAGGGAAATTATGAATGGCATTGGAAAATGGCCTCTGGGATATTTACAATGACTTTTAGCACTCAAAATCTAGTTGAACAATGTGGTAAAACAGGTGGACAGGCTGCCAAATGTATTTTGTTGATCCAGTCACTTTTATTTCCATGCACCATGTTCCTTGCTCTAAATAGAGTTGGTTATCACTGTCAGGAATTATTTCTCCTAGCATTTTGCTTCCCACATAATGCATGTTATCATTTCTAACTACATGTTATTACGTTACTATATCTTTTCATGCTATATTAAAATAGACCACCTAAGCCAGCTTTGTTTCAGACTGTACGTTTGTCCTATTTGCACACTCTCTCTCACTGATCACAGAGTAGACAGTAGAATCTAGTAAAAATACTTTTTCAGTAAAACCAGAAAAAAGAAAAAATCCCATCTGGACTGACATGGCTATTTTCCTTACATAGTGCTGGTAAAAATCTGAGATTATGATTTTTATTTTTTAAGTGCGTTTTTCTTACTTGTGGTTTCAGGCATCATTTATCTGTTAAATAAACAAATCCAGCCTAGTTCTGTTTTTCCTATGGAACTTTAGATAATACATATTCATGAAGTGCCCCAAAAAGCCCAACTTGGCAGCAACCAGCAGAGAAATAGACAAAACAGACTAATAACAATAAAGAATCCAGCTTCCAATATGAGATGTTTTACAAGGTCCGCATATGAGTAACTGTCATGAAAATCCATTTAGCATTTATTGGTCCTTTAAAAGAAAAATAGCTGATTCATTATTTCCTCTTTTACTTGCCTGGGCCATGACAAGGTAAGCAGAATGCATATCAGTAACTAAAACCAATTTTCAAGAAGACACGCTGTACTTTGTAGTTTACAACAGTTATAAGGCTGTGAACTTGATGCATTATTGCTCAGATGTAGTTATTTACACATTATCTTAAGGGAAACAGCTGAAACAGGACACCAGGTAATGTAATCATATGCTGAAGAGACTCCTAAACCAAGCTTCAGAGACTCTATCTTCATGCAAAATAGAACAGGATTCCATTGCTCAAACTTTGCAATCAATTGAATGCTGCTTTGCCTGTAAGTGTGGACTTTAGAGAAATAAACCCAATAAGCTCAGTTCCAAATATTTTTCTACAATGCATATGAAAGAATCTGGTTTATCATGCCTATTTGCATAGATTAGGGGTTGGCAAACTTAGAAGAGGAGGGAGTCATTTGTCTACCTCTTTCAGTGGCAACAAATTTCTTCGATCTGCAAAAGGGGAGGAACATACTCTCCCGATCACATGACCTGCCAATATCCAATGAGAAGAAGCATCGGAGGTCATGGGCGGAGCTAGTGAGATTTGCTCCAAGCCACAACTGGGCAGCTAAAGAGGCGCATGTGGCTAACAAGCCACTTTGCCAGCCCCCGGCATAGATTACTGTAAGAGATTCAGAATAAAGATCACTGACCTTTATCTGTAACCAACCAATCCAACTATCATTATTAGCTGTTTAATTAGATGAGCAAGCAAACCCATAGACCTCTCTATGTCAAAGCCAGCATTTTAAATACAGGTAGATTTCATTCACCATAATTAGAGAAATCACATGAAAGGCAGGTATTTCAATTCATTTTAATATATAACTGGAATAAATGTCTAACTTGGTGGCTAACTTTTAGATAGATAAAGAACATGTATCTATAGTTGTAAGAATTAAAGAATAAAAGTGACAAACAGGAAAAGACAAGGAACAAGAAAAAATGCTTATTATAAAGGTCTGTGTATATTACACAGAGATACATTAATGTGCCTTATGTGGAAGTGAATTCACATTACTACAGAAAACAAATAGAGCACTGTTAACATCAAAAATAGTATGTAATAGTATATAATGGTATAACAGAAACAATGCTTTGAGCCTTTTCAGGGCCCCTTTCAGGTCTCTAGGACCCAGTGTAACTATTACTGTATCCATTGTAATAATGAACCCAAAATATTCATGACTTCCATAAAACTATTTTACAGCTGGTCTGCTAAATGTATTCAATTGTTTTAATAAAACATGACTTATTCACAAATACACTTTACAAATACATAACACAACATAAAGGGTCATTATTTTCTTAAATGTAATGAGACTCATGGGGTTATTGGCTAAAGTCTGAATTGTTCAGTAAAGGTGTGAATTCGCCAGCTAAAGACTGTCTCGATAGTCTGCTACTGTCACAGTCGCATATTTACAATGAGAATATTGTCACAGTCAAGACTTTACTATGGAAATTTCGTTGTGGTTACAACTTTAAAATTGTCACAGTTGTGACTTTACAATGGGAAAATTGTCACAGTCATGGATTTGCTATGGGAATCCGCTGTTTGAGAATTCAACAGTCGAATACTCACATTAGTCAATAACCCCCAAAATGTCAAATAATATATAACGAACCCAGAAATCATAATGAAGAATAGACACTGTGGCAGAACTAGACATTTTGAGCTTCTATGCAAGAGCAATGTATTGCCCTTGTCTTTGGATATAAACCACAACATAGCAGAATGGGCTCCAGGCTTCCTTTGGGGTTTACCAGGCAGCACCCCTCACAAATACTACAAGTCAAAAATTCAGTTAGGGAACAATCAGAGCTCCATGCTTTCTATACTGATTTGCTACAACAATCCTCATCAGTAATGCAAGACACAAGAACTAATGGTGACATCAGCACCCAGGAAGAGCAAAGTGATGTTACTTGCAGCTCACAGAATGAGCATGTAAACGTAGCATCTGTAACATGCCGGACACAGGAACTGAACAGTGTAAGACTCCAGTAGTCTTACTATTCAGCCACTGGAGACTTTGACATGCCTTCCCTTCCTGGGATAATTGTATAGACTGCAGTTACACCCTGTCCTTGCCCAATTATAGGACAAGTTTTGCTATAATCTTGAGTGTGCTTCTGTCTGTGTTTCTGGATTATGGCCTTGGCTTGTTCCTCACTACATCTGCTCACTGCTGGTCCTGCCCTTTACATTGTTGAGAAACAGGATTTGAATGAAGAATAAATACCTGATCATGCAGGGAAAAAGTAAACCCTTTCTATGACATGGTCCTTACATTAGTAACTATCTATATATGAATCTAGTATAAATTAAAATTTATTTCATTTTGCAGAAGAGATAAAATATAAGATTATAGTGATCTACATCATGTGCAAAATGTTTAGCATACTATGATTTATTTAATATAAATTTATATAATTGCTATTGTAAAAGATATTTGTCCATCTATTCTCCTTTACTATGGACACAGACAAAGAATTTGAACATAATTTTCCTTTAAGCAACCTGACTAGTCTAGAGAAGCTGACATCTCTTTGGTTTTCAACAACTCATTGGTTTTCAACAACTCAGTCACCAAATGCAAAGCATTTTGAATATTATTCTTTTTTATGTTTTTTTAATGCATTTATTTATATTTTCTTTCTGGTATGTTTACATTTCCCGATGGTTAAAAATGGTCTTCTGGACTCTCCATGAACACAACCAATTGTATAATTATGGTAGAACAAGATACCTCTCTATCCTGTAGCCCTTTTTCAAATCTGATGTGATCTGATCTGAGGAAATTGTGGCAAAGCTCCAGTAAACTATTTTAACTATATTACATATGAGCAACAAATCATGTGCTAGCACCACACTGCTCACTGATTAACTCAAAAGGAGAACAGCACAAACAGTGGCTACAAAGACTTATAATGATTTCTCCATTACATTAAAGAAGAGCTATAGTAATAAAGTATACTAACCTGATTGATCTAGCAGCAGTACATCTGCAGCTCTCTTCCTGAGTCAATTGTCATATAGTACCTGCACCCCCTCCCTGAAGTTCACTGAACTTAACCAACTGTACATGCATTTCAGAAAAATCAATCTGCGCGTGTGCAGTTGGTTAAATTTGGCAAAATTTGTGGGGGGGGGGGGGGGGGGGGGGGGGGTACTATGTAAAGATTGACCTCACATACATAACCCTGGAAGTGAGCTGCAGCGGGGAGGTCGTTCATCTCCCAATCCTGGGCTGGGGATCATGAGGTGAATGCTGATCTATCAGAAGTGTACTTATATATATATATATATATATATATATATGTATAATAAGTGTACTTAATGAACTGCTGCTAGATCAATCAGCTAAGTATAATTAATTACTATAGTTCTCCTTTAATAAGGTTAGTCACACAGGGAACACGTAAAATTAAAGATGAGCATGTACTCAAGATCTCTACTGGTACTTTCCAATGCTATAATACAACAATGTATATCACCCACTCCATTCAAGTACAGTATCAAATTTTTCTAACATGGGATATCTGACTAAGTGTGTTAAAGAACAAACAAAAACCGTGTGAACAGTCCAATCTTGGCCATCTAATTGCCATTGTTACATACATGATTTTTGCATCGATTTACTTATTTTCAAGGTTTTTTTAATTTATAGCCACCAGAATTACCTCTTCTCTCACCTACATCCTCTTCAGCTGATCCATGTGAAATCTCTCGCCTCTGGATCCATTCTCAGGCTTGAGAATTCTGAAACAAACTAGATAGTAAGAAGCAGGTGGGCAGCAGATTAGCGAAATTGCACATCTGCAAAATTCTGATTGGTTAACTCAGAATTCTGAAGCCTTTCAATCAAATCCCTGGTTTAAGATTCCAAACTGAACTGCTGAAGAGTAAGTCATTTCTCATTATTACACATAACTTAATTTATGGACATCTATGGTTTGATTTCTTTGCCTGTGTTTATTGGATGGGTTGTTAACAACATCTGTTGAGATCTACATGTTAATAAAACCTTTATAAATATATTTACTAAGAAAATTGGTGACATGATCAATACTTATTTCACCCACTGTATATCAAAAGTCATTCAATAAAAGCAAACCTGATAAACAATATAATTATCCCTGCATCAGAAAAGAGATAAAAGCATTTTTATATTACTAAATATGTAAGAGACAAACATACCATTCATGTATTTATTTATTATGGATTTCTTTAAACATATTTTTGAATGTGTTCTGCTTGAAGATTGTGAGATAGTCTGCAATGGCCACAATATCTGAAATTAAACTTCCTCCATTCTCCATTCTGGGGATCAGATTCTAATAATAACATAACTGTACATTTGATAAAAAGAAAAATGTTGTGCTTGGGCCACAAAAAACACATTGTTCGCTGCCTTGCTCTAGATTGGAGAAAAAAGGGCAAGCTGGATTTGCTAACAAAGCACACACACATATATATATATATATATATATATAAATATATAAATTACATATGCAAATCAAATGCTTGATTTTAGGTCTAATCACAAATAAAATGTATCATTATTTGTATGGACCAAAACCACTGATCTACAAAACAAATAAAGACACTGGCTATTTTGCAATTTCTACTTAAGGAATAATACACTGAACTGGTGTGGAAAGTGTAACTCAATTGCTAATTGTGTAGGATTTATTTTTTTTGAAACACACATTAAAATAGATTGTCACTGTTGGTCTAACTGCAATTGTACAATACACTGATCAGCCAGTAACGAATCACACAAAATAAATATTTACTACAGTGATAATATTAATATTTTACCAATATTGGAAACAGTGTTAAGGTTATAACCATTTAATAAACATCTTTCAGGGTATTATTACAGAAAAATCTACATAATTCTTAGAAAATCTGTATTTTAAAAAACATTTACTTCCATTTTGTTTGGCTGTAGGGCCCAAGTCAGGGAATACGTGTTAGCTAAATTGAAAAAAAACTATGGGAGTGGACTGGTATTTGTCTGTACTACAGATATACGGTAATACTGTATATCTACAAACAGCAAGCTCAGGGGAAAATGCTATACAATAAAAATTAGTAGTTATCAGAGAAATTACTATTACTAATTCTACATCAAACGTCACATATTCAATTACTGTTTTTTCAGTGAAAGGTACTTAAAAGTAATATTAATAGTATCCTTTAACAGTGTTGATATGAATAGATGAGATAGATTTTTTTGAAGGTTGTATTAGGTTATAATATTTTGTTTGCAATTTGATATTCAGGATACCTCATGGCACCCAATGAAAAGGGTGACTTAGGAAAAACAAAGAAAAGAGGTTATTGAAGGAAACTTTTTTTTTTTAAAAAAACAAACATGCAAGTTTATTTTGTCGTTTTTTTCTTTGAATAGGCAACTTTTAAATTTCCTTCACGCTGTGATATCTAGGGGCAATTTTTCCCATGATGACTTCCTTTTAAAGAAAGTGAACCATTATGTGCTTTGGCTAGGATGAAAGACAGTGAATCATTTCCTGTTAGACCTCAGAACAGTGCTTTATAAAACAAACTACAGATTAGTTTCTTGTTTGCTTTGTGAATGAGGGAGCTAAAATTTGAAACCTGCACACATGTCCATGATGACAGAATGCACTTTAGATAGTTTGCTTTTTGTCCTAAGTTTCAGCCTATGTAGAATTAATGCTGTCCTTATTTCTAAAATTAATGCAAAGCACAGTTGTCTGTAACTGAAACAATGGTTGCTCTTATTACTTATTCCTCTGGAGAGGAACACTGGTACAATGTACTGAAGTCTTCAGCTGCAGTAACATATAAAGGGAAGATTAGACTGGAAAGCGCAGACTAAAAAGTAAATAAAGTAAAACAAATGTATCACACAAAAAGACAAACATAAACAAGCAAAGAACTGATTTATTCAATTGATTAACTAATTTTTATTAAAAAAAAAAAAAAAAGAAAAAAGAAATCTCTGGATTGTTGAAGTTAATCATTATTCAACTCCAATAATAATTACGCCTAGAAAAGACAGTGCAAACAAAATTTAGAGATGTAATTTCCAGGATGAATCAATATCCTTAATTTTTTAAATATGTTGTACTATGCCTTAAATACTGAAGATTATGGTTTTGCAATTAATGCAATACAAAAATGCCACATATCCTGGAAATATACTGAAGTTGCCTATGGAGCTGTTCTCTGAAAAGAACAGCAAATAGAGGGAAACTGTCAATGCAAATAAAAATTTATTTGTAGTGCATTTAATATTAACAGTTTTTATAAATAGATTATTCTTATTATAGTTGATGTGACATTAATGTGTCCCTGTCAATACAGGTCACTAAGGCTACACCAATGAAATCCCACAAAACTTCGAAATTAACATTGGAGAAGCCTTCATTTCAAAATTTTCATAGATTTGAGCACTATTATTCGTACACGAGTGCACTAAGAAAAACAATAGTGTACTAGCTGAGGTTTGAGATTAGATCTGATAGTTACTGTTAGTTTGGACACTGAGGCTGGGTTCACACGAGTGTATGATGCGCTGCGGCTTAATGAAAGCCGACGATACTTACCTAGTTCTGGATACACAAGTGTATGAGACACCTATATATGCCGCACCCAAAATGCAACACACAAGAAGTGATGGGAATGCCGAGGGAGCGTTCACACTGTTGCTAGTAAGTACAATTGAAAAATAAGCGTATTGGCGTAAAAATCGACGCATTTTTTTTCTCTTCACATGAGTGTGAAGCAACTAGCCTAAGCAACCATCAAGCTGGGTGACAGGAATGCTTTCATGTTTTTCATTGGTGTACTTTTTCAGGCAAACTTTTTTCCTTCATAGAATCAATCAATCCAAGTTAAATCTTAATATCAGTCTGATATCAAATTATTGTTGCTGATGTAGTTGAGCCCCATAACAATGGATCCATATTTTTTATTTATTTTGAGGATTTGATTCTACCAGAGAAGAAACATTTTGAAAAAAAACAAAGAAAAAAAAATTCTAATAATACCAACAAAAAAGCTCAAACGGTGCCGTCATATTTTCAGTCACATACTACACTCAGTATTTATACAGTTATATATGGCAATAAGTGATTTCTTAAACAGGGAATAATGTCTTAATAAAAAAAGGTTTCTGGTGTTAAGTGGTCAAAAATGTTTAGACTTTTATAGATATCCCCCTATCACTTTAAATAATAATAATAGGGTTAGATTAGTCATGATGCAATAGTCATTGGATTATTAGTGATTGGATTATTTATTACTTTTATTGTAGATTTCAGGGCAAAGTCAGAAATTGCAGTTCTGCCACTTCTGTAACACTGCCTCCTGAAAGTCCCCCATTAGCTTCCATAATACTACTCTACAGTATGTCCAAATAAATTTTTTTAGTGTTCAAATGCCTTCAGGAAGACTTTTGAATGCTACCAGGTTGTACTAATGCTAGTGACCCCTGTAATTAACACAGCTTCCAGTAAAATTGTATATGAAGTACAGTAAAGTATCACAAAGAAATGGACAAATATTGAATAATGATACATCATTATAGTTGATCTCTAATTAAAAATATTGAGAGAGGAAGAGCAGGAACCAAATATACAAAACTCAAAAAAAAATATATATATATCTATTACTGGGAAAAGCAGGTTGTGGGAAACACCTTCTTTAACATAAGGGGACAGTTAATGTGTGTGAGTCAAGAGGTGAGCATAAGAGGATTTTTTCAAAAATATATATGAAGTAGTTCTGAGGCTTTCGCTTTTTAACAGTTTGCTTCCTACTGTTTGTATATTATTTATTATGTTAACAGAGTGCCATGCCCTAACTGAACAAGTTGATCATTTCTGTTACTGACGAAATCTGCTTCATATTTACAGGTGAGAATGAACAAATATGTAAAGGTTTTGTATGATGTCAGTTTACTGGGATGCTGCTTGCTTAGGAATTCCATTATGGTATGATCAATACTTGTTTAACATAAACATAAGGGTGAAGAAGACAGCATGAGGCAGAGAGCATAAGGGGGCGAAATCTAAAGAAATATTATTTCAAATAGATCTGCATTGGTTACAATATGCACCTACAGTGTGATTGCAAATCCCCGCAAATGTACACAAGAACTTGCAACAAATTCACAGATCCTGTTATAACTGAAGGGTGTACGGGCTCATGTTTATATTATAATTATATAATAATTATTATAATATATAATATA
This sequence comes from Pipa parva, assembly GCA_019650415.1. NCBI lineage: Eukaryota > Metazoa > Chordata > Amphibia > Anura > Pipidae > Pipa > Pipa parva. The sequence goes on from WMED01000966.1 coordinate 24,055, forward strand.
TTATATTAAAATGTTTGTATTTATCCAAATCATACCACAAATGGACAGTTTTTTAACATGCCTTATTTATGGTTTTTGATACATATGAATATAACAAGGGAAGGAAAAGTACATTTCCACAAAGGTAACAGTAGAAAGGTCAGTAGAAAAAAATAGGAATTAAAATTTGGATTTATAGTAATGCATGTGGGTAAGTCTCTACTTTATAAGAAAATAAAAGGTTATGCCAGCTTTATCTGAGATATTAGCAGAGCACATATGCAATGGTATGATACACATGATTGGTCTTGATCGATGAATAAGATCAATGTAGATACTAAATATTAGGAAAGAGCATAAAGTTTTGTGGCACTACCTACAGAGCCAAAGCTTGAGGCTCAGGCTCCATAGGAGGAAATTCATGAATGAATTAGGTGGATGATTTAAGACTGTCTAGAGTGGAATGTAAAGAAAGATCTTACTGGAGTAAAATGAAAAATATTCAGTGGAAAATTATATTCGTATGTAACTTGTCTTTTAATGATTTTCAATTAAAGTCTTCACAACTGCACTTTTAAATTTGGATTCTAACCTGCATTTGAAATATACAAATGCAGTTTTAGTGACTTCATAAAGAAAAGAAAATATATTACTCTTCCCAAAGCCTTGCTGTTAGTCTTAGTCACATATGATAGTCTCCTAGCAACAATTCGTATATAAATTATGGTACGGAGGGTTATAACTGGGAGTATGCAGAACAGGGTCGCTCAATCCATACCACTTGTAGACATTTAGTATAACAACAGTGTGTGCCAAGGAGTGAAGGAAAGCCCAGTCATAAGTGGAAATGCAGGATACTCCAGCACAGCGGTAAAATAAAATTAGACGTTTATTTCAAGCCATTAAAATCCAGTGCGGTTAAAAACAATAACAACGCCATCTTACGCGTTAATGATTAAGGGCTTTGGCCCGAAACGCGCAAGATGGCGTTGTTATTGTTTTTAACCGCACTGGATTTTAATGGCTTGAAATAAACGTCTAATTTTATTTTACCACTGTGCTGGAGTATCCTGCATTTCCACCTATAACTGGGAGTATGACTATGGCCAACCTGAGTCAGCCAAAGACTGACACCAGCTAGATAGATAGGTAGATAGATAGAAACAAACGCCCACAATAAGTAAACATAACACAATACAGGATATGCAACCACCTGCATTAGGTAGAATCTAAGGCAGTGTGTGCATGAATGTAATGGCTGAACACTCATAAATACACTATGCCTTTACCATGCTTTTTGGAATGACTGTAAATAATTTTATTATTACATATGGAAGTCATATCAACAAATGAAAATTCATGCATGATGCATCCAAAAATACTTGTGGGAATGCATTAATTGAGAAGCATACAATAAAATGCACATGCGCTCGAGACCATACTATTACATTATATAAATTTCTCTATGTGTTTAGGTGCATTTAGTCTGTGTCAAAATCATAAAACGGCTGTGTACTTACAATCTCAATATAATGAACACACCACGCATATATAGGACATATGGTAAAACTTCTCCAAACCACAGAATATTTACAAAGATAGATGCAAATTTATACTAATACTGTAATACATATAATTTATCAGTAATTAGCTTTGATCACGGTACTACAGTTGGAATCATTTTACTAAGTATTGGATGGTTGCTATGGGATACAAGACTGGTGGACATTTGCATCTGTGTTTCTGAATTCATTCCGAAGTGGTGTGAGGAACAAGCCAAGTCAACTCAAAATAACTACAAAGGCCAATATTTCACAGCCATGGTCAGACGCCTCCATAACCACATTCAGAGCAATTCTGCAACAGCTGCTCTATCAGTGTTCTTGATTTCAATCCTAGCACAGATGCAGTTTTATTAGGGGTTTCTGCTTCCTTTAAGCATTTTTAATCCTACAATGTTCAGACTGATGTGGCTGTAATCCTTAAAGTATATCTAATAAAAAAAAAAAAAAAACTTATTCATTGCAAGTACACAAGAAAGCGCACCAACTAGAAACTGCTCATAATATTGATTCACTATCATTTACCACAAACTGCAAAATAAGCACATGTGATGTGTGATCACATTCCTGTCTGTCAATGTGGTTATTAGCAAGCTGTTTTTCTAAACATACCTAGATGTTTGTTTGCACTCTGCATCACTTTGTGTGCTTGTGCACAGGTTCAACTATTCAGCAAGCATCAGAGACTGTTGAAGGAGAAAATTGAGTAGATGCTCCAAATTCACCCTTTTGACTTTGCCACATCAGAGTGGCGAATTGGGGGGTTAATGGCAGCACTCTAGTGTAGCGCAAGGTGACTATTTTTTCAAAAGTGACTGCAACTAAATGACAACATAACCTAGGGACAAGGTCACATAGAAATAAATGTATTTTTAACTTATATCCAGTGCTTCATGACTAAAGAGAAGGGAATTTGTGAATCAAATTGCAGCAATGTGAATTCGACAGGTGAATTTGGACAATAAGGCCCACAAGTGTCAAAGTAAGTAATACACTGTCCAGCACTGCTTAACAGAGAACTATTAGGGGTTACTAAACTTACCAGATAGATCTAATAGCTGTACACCAAGGGCGAAACTTATTAAAGTGGTCTTTCTGACTTTACTGAGAGAAATCTCATTTTGTTCTCCCGAGATTTATTTCAAGATCAAGTTTTTTGATCTCGAGTTTTGGAATTTTTTTCCATGGAAAGGTAGCAATATTTTACATTAGTAGCACGGCTACCTTTCCAACGAAAATATTGAAAAATCAGGATCAAAAATTCGATCCCAAAATCTGAAAAGAAATCTCACGAGAACAAAATGAGATTTCATTCAGTAAAGAAGGAAAGACCCAAAGCGGTCTTCCCGACTTTAATAAATTTCACCCGATTCAAGTGTACTGCTGCTAGATCATTATTCATCTCACGATCCACAGCCCAGGATAGTGAAATGAATACTTTCCCTGCTGCAGCTCTCTTCCTGGTTATCTATGTGACGTCAATCGTCACATAGTACCTACCCTCCTCATGAATGTTGCCAAATGTAACTAAGTGCGCATATGCAGATCAATTTTTTCCACTCTGCGCATATGCAGTTGGTTAAGTTTGGTAAACTTCAGGATGGGGTAGGTACTATGTGAAAATCAGCATCACATACATACGCAGGAAAAGACCTGCACCAGGTACGGTTACTGCCTGCCATTTTCAAAGATGGCAGGCTGTATCCTCTGAATTCAAATAGACTGAAAATGCCTTTGTACATAGTTTTGTGCAGTGCTCTAGCTCTACTGAAGCAAGCCTTTGCAGACCTGCAGCCTGGTATGCTGTCAACCTAAGAGTAAGTTGTTGGGTTTTTTTTTTTTTGCTTTAATTTTGCTGGTTTCCCATTTTCAGCCATTGTAGGTTAAATAAGGGGCTACATTGTTCTTACAGACAGAAAATTAGTTCTTTGTAGACTTCTGGCTTGTAAATAAAGAAAAGACAATTTGTCCCAAGTACCGTTAGCCACCTAAAAATGTGACCATATTTTAGTTATGTATTCTGTTTCATAAATGAAATAATAAAAAAAAAATTATAGTAATCCATTGAGATTAATCTACTCAGAGGAAGAAACATAACACCCTGAGTTCTAAGAGAATTTTAGAAAGTGCAGTGGTATTACAGCCAGTGCCTACATATCCTTTTATATTTTGTTACGTTATCACAAAAGATAACGGTTTACTTGGTTTACAACAGAAGGTTTCTGTAGCTTTCTATCAAAGAACAGAGGTTTTGATTGGCAGTAATTTTGATTTGGAGAGAAAATAAACATTGAATGCATTATAAGAACATGACTTACCATTCAGTATTAAACTATTAGAATATTGTAAGGCACAAAATAGACATTTTTTTTTAATTACTGGCCCCAACATAATAATGGATCCTTACACTACTAAAATGATGATCACATACCTTACTATTTAAAGGAGAACTAAAGGTATAGAATAAAAAAGACATATTAAAAAAACTTACCTGATATTGAGATGAATCATTACAGTCACAGCATGAACTGTGCTGTAATTTCTCAACACCGATGCTTACTTCACAGCACACAGGCTGACACAGGAGCCAGCACAAAGCTCCTCCTACTAGGTTGTACCGGTGGTGAAAAATGGTTACAGCATCATCATGTTCATTGCGGGAGCCAATGAGCACGCTCCCCGCAATGAGCGTGATAATGTGTGAGGCTGGTACAACCAAATGGGAGGAGCTTTGTGCTGGCTTCTGTGTCAGCCCGCGCACTGTGAAAAAGCATCGGTGCTGGGAAATTACAGCACACTTCATACTGTGACTGTAACGATTCATCTCAATATAAGGTAAGCTTTTAAATACATCTTTTTTTAAACCTTTAGGTCTCCTTTAACTTATTAGAAAGATTTATTGTTTAAGAATGGACCTATCCTAAATTTCCTCCCAAGGTCACAGAACATTCCCATTTATAACATTTATACCTGCTAAGGCCATTCAATCAACAGGTGAATTTCTGTAATAGTTATCATGAAGAAAGTACAGAAGAAATTTAAGCAAATGTTCATATAAAATTCTTCCCAGCTGCTAACATCACAAAAAACAAAGGCTTCATGCAAGCTGTGAGTAGGTTAAAACCACTAGGATATATTGAGTGCTCTTATATTAAATGGATGTTTAGCAAGCTAATACTTTCACTCTGTCAGCAGGATGATTCAGTCCATACTAAGGTGAATGGATATTTTAGATTACCATGCAAGTGTACCAGATAAGAACTCGTCAATGTTCAGTAGTAGATCTGCTAAGAGAATATACCTTTACTCATTGAGGAGACTTTGGGCACCTTATCTATCAAAATAATGTAATTCTGCAATCATTTTCTGCTGGCAGAAAAATCATGATTATGCTTTCAAATCTGTATAAACAAAAAGCAGAAACAATGTTTCAATACAGCTTAGTACTACCTTCTAAAATTCATTTCAAGAGTTTCTTTCGGGTGCTCAACTCACCAACATGTCCTACACTATGCTCCCAAAGCTTGCCAAGTTGGAATAAACAACTCTGAAAGCATCCTTTTTTAATAATAATACATTCACTCACTTGATGGGCTTCTTAACTACCATGTTAGTTTGTTGGAAGCAGATCTAATGTATAACCTGCATGCATGTCTGCTACATAAAGTTCGACTAAAGGTGGGCTATATATTGCCAGTTAAGCCATTTTTCACAAACTGGTTTTCTGAATAATTCCAGTATGCAGCCGAACCAGTCTGAATGGAAGGTCACACTGCACAGTATAGTAAATGCTGTAATCGATCAGTCTACCCAGGGTGCCTTAAGTTCAGACTTTAACAACACTGACCAGGCAACTGGATCTGCCAAAACTAGGCCATTATGTAGGTGATCATAAGACAATTGTTTAAACATACACAGAGACCTTTATCTGAATGCAAGAAAACCGACAAAAATTGAATTAGACTACTTGAATCAATTCAATAGAACTTATTATATCCATTTATATCTATGTATGTATAATTTTATTTATAAAGCGCCACAAATTTACGCAGCGCTGAACAATTCAGCGATACAAGTACAATGCAAACAAGGGAAAAGTGCATAAAACAATACAAGTAAAATATTGCAAGGATAAATCAAATTAAGTGCTAGGTTGTGATTGACACAAGAGGTTGGAGGTCCCTGCCCCAAGGAGCTTACAATCTAAGTGGGAGGAAGACTTACATACACAGATAGGACAATAAGAGCTGTGGAGACATACGTCCATAAATACAAATAAACAGATCAAAATAGATATAGATAAATACAGTGAATAAATAGATATTAAATATAAAAATTATTCATAAAATAAATGATAAGAATCAGTGCTAGTGCTCTCACAGATAGGATTTCAATTTGGTTTTGAAGGTGGAGAGGGAATGTACCTGTCGATGACAAAGGGGTAAAGAATTCCAAAGGTGAGGGGCAGAGAATGAAAAGGGTTTAAGACGAGAAAGGGCAGTATTAGTACGAGGTACGCAAAGCTGGTTGCTGTTACAGGAATGTAGTGGACGCTGAGAAACATACAGACATAAGATTGAAGAAATGTAGGGTGGGGCAAGAGAGTGAAATGCCTTAAATGTCAAAAGGAGAACACT
>WMED01000967.1:0-30221 GCA_019650415.1 Pipa parva
CATCAGCATGCGCATACTACTATTAGCGAAGTGAGCTGAACGGATCATAGCTCACTTCGCGGCTTGATGAATTACCCCCTCAGTATTCTAGCTCCTCTATACTAGTAAATGGTAACTGCTAATTGGTTGGTATTTTTTTTTTTCAGGCCATAGTAAAAGTCTGTCACTGTTGATGCATTTGTCTAATTATAGTTGCGAGTACAATGTGAACAGTACTTTACTGTAAACTATGAGTCAACACACCAGAAAACTATAAAGGGATCAGGAAGTATAAAATACCTGAATGAACAAAACACTTTTAAACAAATCAGAAAATAAAGCATTCTGAGCTAATAAATAGAGAATAACGAATAGGTCTACTGGCATACCAACAGGGGGAGCAGTTGAGTCTGGGCCCAATACTGCAGGCCACCAACACTGGTAGCCATCTGGTGTCTTGTGGGGAAATGAGGCCCAGTGCTGATCATGCACAGCCTACAGGAGGGGTCTCTGAAGGTCCACCTCTGTATAGATCAGTTATAAGATAAATTCAATCTATAATAAGAATGGTAGAATTTAGTAATTTGTCTATGACTAACCCAATATCTACCTTTATACATTAGTAAAGTATAATTCTGGGAAGTTGTTTATCTAAGCAAAAGGTAATGTATTGTTACAGCTGAATTTGTCATGTAAGTTGAGACAAGCAGTTGCTCTGCAGAAAGGAGTTAGTTCATCGCTGTTTTGGTTAAAATAACAATGACAGAATCATTCATTATTTAATTGTAATTTTACACCTGCAAAAATAAAACCCCCCAAAAAAAACCAGTCATATCATTCATCAGACGGTTGTATATGAAATCTGAAGCAATAAACCTTGGGAGATATTATTCTAATATTTAATGTGTCCAGTTAAACCTGGAAAAAAAACAAAATCCATGAAATTCCAGGTGATTTTAATAATTCCTTTATATTCAAAAATGACATTAAATGATTAACATACCTGAATGAAAATATCTGACCTTTCTAAATATATGTAGCCCTGATCCCTGCAAAGCATGCCTCCTGTGTTTAGATTAGTGGGAATGGGCAATACTGATTACACAAAAGGTGGGGAAGATAATAAGCATATACCTTAATTTTTCAAGCCAGGATTTTACTTCAGTTAGTTACAGTTATTTTAATAACAGCCTTATTCAAATAGTGTAAATGCTACAGGTTTAAGAATAAAGGTCATATATGTATGATTGGTTTATTTATGTATTGCACATATGTATAAAGCGCTGGCATCTTCTGCAATGCTTTAGAGAGCAGTCATTCACTTTATACCCTGCCCTTGTGGAGCTTACAATTTAGATTTCTGTATGCAATCACATAAACTAGGAAAAATTTTGTCAAAAGTCAGTTAACCTTATTTGTTTCTTTGCAACATTGCCAAGATCCACCCCTTTCTCTCTCGTTCCACTGCTAATACCCCCATGTATGCTCTTGTCCTGTTCCGCTTGGACTACTGCAATATTCTTCTATCTAGCCTTCCATTTTCCTACATCTCCCCTCTCCAGTCTATTCTAAACTCTGCTGCCAGAATTCTCTCTCCGCAGAGGGGACAGCTCTTCTCCCAATCACTCTCTTCTCCCTGGCTTCCTCTAAATAAAAGAATCATTTACAGTGTTCTCCTTTTGACATTTAAGGCACTTCACTCTGTTGCCCCACCCTACATTTCATTACTCGTATATCTGTACGTTCCTTGACGTCAACTATGCTCCTCTCAAAGTAACCAGCTTTGTGTGCCATGTACTAATACTGCCTTTTCTTGTCTTAAACCCTTTCCACTCTCTCTCTCTGTAGCCCAAATCTGTAATTCTTTACCCCTTTGTTTTTGCCAGGAACATTCCCTCTCCACGTTCAAAACCAAACTGAAGTTCTATCTTTTGGAGCACTAGCACTGATTCTTATCATTGATTTTATGTATATATTTTATTTTATCTTTATTTATTCATGTTTAATATCTGTATTTATTGATCTATTTATTTGTATTTATTGACCTATATCTCAAAACATTCTACAGCTCTTATTGTCCTTCTATCTGTGTATTTAAGTTTTCCTCCCACTTAGATTGTAAGCTCTACAGGGCAGGGACCTCCAACCTCTTGTGTCAACAGCAACCTAGCACTTAAAGTGATATATCCTTGTGATATTTTACTTGTATTGTTTAATGCATTTTTTCTCATGTCTCTATTGTACTTGTTTTGCTGAATTGTACAGTGCTGCGTTAATTTGTGGCGCTTTCTAAAATAAAACTATATATACATACATACATACATACATACATACATGTTTTGGATTGTGGGAGGAAACATCCAAACTCCAATATTCAGTCCAGGTCGTATCCAGGATCTAGCACGGCAAAGCAACAATGCTAATCACTTTCACTTAACCACATCACTGTTCCACCCTCTTCCAGGTCCACATTTAGGACTGACCTATGGACACTGTGCATCAGCTTATATATATTGTAGAGGTTATATAAGATAAGCATTTTTTTTTTTTTGGTGCAAAGAAGCAGGTAATTGTATTTTGCAGCAGAAATGTTTTATATAATTTATAATTAAAGGAGAGCTAAGGGAATATATGTATTCATGTTTCTTTGACATTCATTTGTCAGCAAAAGAAAACAGTGTAATTCAGAATTTTGTTTACTATTTGAAAATGTATGTAGCTCATTACAGTTGTCATGATACATAATCATTTACAAAGGCACTTATTTTGCTCCTGTATTTGAAAAGATTAGAGGTAATAATAATCTGTCTTTTGAAAGTAGGGATGGTTAAGAACAAAAGTCAACCTATGCAGAAGTTTGGCTGAAAATCAAAAGCTAAAACATAAACAATGTCACTAAAGGAACCCTTTTCTTGCAATTACTCCCATCACAAGTTGACAGTACCTTCTGAGAAATGGTGTCACACTCAGGGATTTTGAATTGATTACAGTTATTCTCCTGCATTGAAAGAACATCTTCAGCTTGGGTGCCACTTATTTATTTCTGACAAAGCAGTTATGGAAATGAAAACATCCTTAACCTATTAAATAGATATAGCACCATAAGCATTTAGTTCTTAGACATTTCCAGGGAAATAATTTGACTGAGGGATTTTCTCAGTGTGATTTTTTTTCTGTAGTTTTTTTTGTAAGATACATTTCTCACCTACTGAACATTGCTCATAATTATCTTTCCTCAACACACCTCTGGATGCAAATGTGAAAAGCATCACAGTTTACATTAAATTAGCACAATTATTGGCTTTAAAAAAAAAAGGAAAAACATCTAAAACAAGGGACCATAGATCATTTTTTGTGTTACAAAACAGAAAGTTTAAGATCTTGAACAGAGTATGCTACTCACTGAGCAGGTAGATAGTGACTGGAGGGTAGTAAGATGGCTTAGGATAGTGATAAACAGATCTGGGTTCCCATAGCACTAATCTAATTTTCCAAATTGGGTTAAGATGTGAAATATTGATGGTTTTCACCTGTGTAGACAAATGCATAATAACAATAAGCTGTTCTGTTTTTTTTAAGTGGTCATATTCTTGCTGTCTACCTGATGCCATGGTTTGATATGTGTTGAACCAGCTAAAGTAGATAAATTACTGGCAGGGACTAATGAAAAAATAAACAGAAGGTAGAGGATCCTCACAAATTAATTTAAAGAACTAAGCACCAAGCTAAAGTGAAGGACCTTTAAGGTTATATTATTAGGGAATACTGCCTATGCCATGTGCTATACAGGATAGACAAAGGGATCTTAGGGATATAAAGTTATATTGAAGCCAGAAAGAGTTTGAGTATGTAGAATGCTGGGCTACCATTTCAAGCAACCTTTACATCAAATATGAATTGCACTTTATTGAAAGGGAGTCTCTTCCACCACCAGTTCAGCAACACAGAAAAAGATGATAAAATTCATGACAGGAACATTTTATGGGACAGTTTATTAAAGGCCCCAACTAGAAAAGAAACATTATTGGACCTCTTAATATGAAGGGTTAAAAATTGAATTATGGATACAGAAACTAAATACATTATATCCTGAGGGATTAAACAGAGAGTATGATTTATGGAATTTGTGCAATTGAGGTTATAACTGTAATGTTGAGATACTCTTATGTTTTTTTTTTAAGTTTGTTTAATATGTTTAGTGCTTACATTTTGTCTGCAATGAATGAAGACATTATAATAGATGAGCACCACTAGGTTGTGATATATTATTAAGTATAAAGGAAAGTGTCACATGTTGTATTGTTTTATGCTTGCTTGAGAAAGGTTTGATGTTTATCCAAAACCTTGTTATTAAGTCTCGAACAGATTTGCTAGATGGTAAATAAAAGCCAATTTTAAGTATTTAGAGTTGCTGTTAATTGTTGGTGAAAAATAAGAGGAATGGAGGGCAAGATGGCAAGCTTTTAGCAAAGCTAAGAAATAGCTCCGATCGTAATTCCTGTCTGCTGAATTAAAATTCAATATTTTAACAGTAAATTAAAGAAATCTAGCAGGAGAAATGAATTCATCAAATTTTCAGTTGCCATATTCAAATCACTAAATTAGGGCTGTAATTTTTTTTTTTTACAAAAAAAAAGTCATTTTTATGCAACTTTAAATAATTTCAAATGCTCAGGTTGTAAATAACATAATAATCATATATTTTTATTTTTAAAAAACCCAACATTTTTAATGTTTTCATGCCAAGCTTTTAAATGTATTTTTACATTGAGATCAGTGGGTGTCTCTATTTTCTTTGAACTTCTTCAAGGAAAAAGCAGACAAATGGTTATGGTCAACATGACTTTTACTATACACAATAACACCAATAGAATTAAAGAATGATCTATGAAATGTCACGAGCAGCATGACTCCTTACTCCATAGATCAGTGGTGTCGGTAAACGCTGGGCTAGAAAGAAACCAGACTCTGCACCAATTTCCAGCTCACGGGTGACGTCAGCAGTGGGGTTGATTCAAGACTAAGTAACAAAGAAAGAGTTATTTCACTGCATGTGGTAACCCTGAAGGTGAAAATTGACATAAGAACTGACACACAAGTGGAGTTATGGGTCTAAAAATTAATTCATCAACAGAAGAGGGTAAAAAAAGGGGAATTTCAAAGTTTATTTCTGAAGTGAAGAGCAAATTAACTTTTGGGGCTATGAACTTAACCTTACAAGAGGATGATAAAAATGGAATGCAGAGTTAAACTTGCAGGGTTTGAGGATGGAGCTGCAAAGATTCTTAAAGTTGTGTTCTGTAATATGTTAACTGAGCCAGCTTTGTAGTTACAGTATATAAGGTGCAGTAAGACACCGCCGTGACAATCGGTAACATAATACAATGTTATTTGCTGTGGGGACTTGGGATGGCTGAGGGAGGAGGCTTTAATTATGGAAGTCAGTCTTCCTTTATTTATTCACTTGTATAGCATACCCGGAGCCTGTAACACCTCTGAAAGCACTAGGAATACTAAAATTATGGTTGCATGTGCAAGGTGGAACAGCTCTGGAGGCACTAAGGTGTACTTTGAACAAGTGCTGGAACAAGGTGTGACTGAAAATACAGAAAAAAATCATGACTGGGAATAGGTGGTCCCTCTGTACCACAATGGGAGTTGGTGAAACAAGCAGAAGAAAGGCTGCAATAGGAAACTTATCAGGAAAGTGCTAGCTTGGTATTTGCGTCAAGCAGAGTGAAGATACAGTTTAAACACCTATGGAGACAACAGAGAAATGCCTTTTAGCAGTGCTCAATATTTAAATCTCCCTCAATGGGAGCAATCCTCAATCTCACAGCTGACAATTCTCTTTTTTTTTTTGCACACGGCAGTTTTAAAGTGGCCTTAAAAACTACTGCTCATATTTTTGTTCAAAACATTGGTGACATAATTTTTCTAATGCCTACCTTATTGGCATTGAATCTCCTACTGGTTTACGCAAGTGCTCAGCATTTATAATTTTTTTTGTATTTACTATATTTATATAGCGCTAATATATTATATAATATTGTTATATTACACAGCCCTTTACAGAGACTCACCTTTTACTTCATTCCCCGCCCCATGGAGCTTACAATCTAGTTTCCGTATTCAGTCATACACATATAGACAAACACAGATGCATGTTTTTGGATTGTGGGAGGAAACCAGAGGAAACCCACGCAAGTTTGTGGAGAACAGACAAACTCCATGCAGGTGCAAGCCATTAGTGCTAACCACTGAGCCACCGCACTGTAATATAATATAATTCTCTGCTCTTCAATAATTTTTTGCTGGCGTCTTATTTTTGTAACTTAGATTTTTACCAGTTTGTTGCTAGTCACTTGGCTTTGTAATAGAATGCTTGGTTTAATATTGTATTTTATGAATCCAGCTGGTTGGTACATAATTGATTTGTATAAATCAATTACAGACTAGTAGGGAACTATGGATTGTTATGAACTATGAACTTTTGGTAAACAAAAAAAAATACACTTATTTCTAATTGTATCATAAGAAACCCTTTCATAGCATGGAAAAACATGATGAAAATAGATGTTCCCATTATTAAATGTCCAGGACTGTTTCAAAGTTCCATAATTTCACATAGTCAGCAGTATATTTCACTGTGTACATTAGTTTTATATGATTCTAAATAGGTCTCTAGGGAAGCAAGCCAGCAATATTTCATAGCAAATGTAGACAACAGATATTCTCTGTAGTCTGTTCTATGTAGTAATTACTAGTTAAATTACAAGCTTACAGGCTAAACATCTCTTTAAAAAAACAGCTTGGTCCCTTTTAAATGTTGTTTTATTTAATAATAGAATAGTTTTTAAATCTTGATTACTCACCATTATAAAAAGCATAAAGTACAATTTAACCTTGTTACTACTTTAACAAAATTATGACATTCCACTGAGATTTCTATGGGGGCATGTCGACTTTTTCATTTATTTTACCAACAGGACCAATTGGAAGAATCATTTATTCTGTAAAATAATCTTTTTTGCATTCAAGTCATTCTGAAGGAATTAGCCTAAGGTACTTGATACTTTTTCATTATGTGCTTTTGTTAATAAGAATTTGTAAAACAATGCTACAAAGAAGTCAAATGGATAATAAATCAATTTCATGAAATAATTTAGCAGCGCTCAGAATGCAATGCCAATCTATTTGATTGCATTCTCAGGCAAAGACAGAGGCAACCTTTTCTAAGACACTGGGTGATAAATACAATGAAAGGTTTTATCCAGAGGAAAATGGCAAATAAAATTATTATTAAAAAAGTCATCATGATTTGGGAATGCAACCTAATTAGTAGATTTTGCCTACAGCAACAAATCATACACCCGTTCTAATGCATTACTAAACATGGCATATAAATGCTTTGTAAACTAAACCCGGAAACTGGATTTTGTGTATAAGTGTATGTATTAAGTGTACAGGTATCTTCAGAAATTACGATTACTAATAACTAAGACAGCCAGAGAGACACTGTATATAGCAAGATAGTTACACAGGCACAATACAAGTGAGCCAAAGCCAAATGTTTCGTATATTCTGGCTCTTTTGCAGTTAATTATGGTATTAATCTGTTCAGTAAAGAGTGTGGGCATGAGTCACCCATGGTATATTCCTAAAGGATGTATTTCAGCCCTTCCTGATGAGTGAATGAAGATCCTCACACATTTAGAAGATATTCAAAATGCATTAACTTGTGTCCTATAAAGTTTAAGGGGGGGGGGGGGGGAAATTCACCACTGAGCGAAGTGAACTCCGAATCTTTCGGCTCACTTCGCAAATGGTGTTATGCACTCACTGATGCTCTGCACGCGGACATCAGCGAGCACCTTAAAGGGATTCCAGTCTTGGTGAGGCAACTCTTTTGGTCTCCACGAGACTGGAATCCCTTTAAAGCGCTCGCTGATGTCCGTGTGCAGGACATCAGCGAGCGCATAACACCATGTGCGAAGTGAGCCAAAGGATTCGGAGCTCACTTCGCTCAGTGGTGAATTCCCCCTTAAGTGTGCTGGTTGTTTGGGAACTTAGTATGCCATGATAAGTTAGTTAGTATAGTATGGGCAGCTCCACCAAAGAGAAGCTGTATGGTGGGCTTTCATTTTTACACTGGTTTCAGAAAGAACTTTATCTGGGTAGGCTAGAGAGAACTGTTGCTGGACAGTGTTTTCCAAAGGAATCCTATAATGTATAGAGAAAGTTTTTCAATGCTCAGTTACCCCTTTATCAAGCATTATCCTCCATAACTCCCACTTATAAACACAATTTGACGGGGGGTTATTTATGAAACAATGGTAATGTATGGTAATGGTGGAGTTTAAATAGCTGACAAAAAACTGTGATAGAAAAAGAGAAATTGCTGCTCCAGACAGTGTTGGGGAATGGAGGCAATAGCTAACTGCTTCTATGGATCAGAATGCAGTGGACAAAGAGTTAATTGTAGAAGGGTTGATAAGAAGGTTGACAGTCTAAAGATATGCACAGTGAGAAAAGAGTTAAATGGAACTTAAGAATCAGTATAGAAGTACTGCAGAAAGGACTGATCAGGAGGGTAGTTCAAGGGCTGGAGTAAAGAGAGAAAAATAGGTGCAATACCTCAAGAAGTGTACAGGTCCAGTTAACAAGAGCAGGGAAAGTATTTATTGGCTGGTTCAAGAGAAGTGGTTTCAGCAAGGAGGTCAAGAGGAAATTATCTTCTGTTCCAGAGTGGCAGGCTTTATTAAGGCAACCACATTTGGATTGGGGATAAAAGGGGGTGTGCACTACAACATCATCGTCTTGCATCATGTGATATCCACTGCATATGGGAGCACAGTATAGATGATATGTGTCTAATAGTATCTTTGGCAGACAGAAAAGTGAGATTTCTGACAAAAGGATTTTAAGCTTGTTCTATTTTTTCATGTTATGTTGTATATGTTGTTTCCGCCATTGCATACCAGTAATTCCTAACATAAACAAAACGCTCCTATATCTCTAATTAGTTCTTTATAATATTTAACAGGAGCCATCAGTTTTTTTATGTATGGCTTTTCCCCTCAGTACAATTCTTCCTCCAATTAATGCAATTCATAAATATTGATCATTCCTGAACAGAATTTATGTCAGAAGCTTGGTGCATCTGGGAGCAGTTTCCTTTCAAGTTCAATATTAATCACATTAAAGCAGCACGTACCACTTGCTCAGCAACTTTGAATTAAATGGTAAAATACTGTAAGGAAATTGCTCTTGGCAATCGAAAAACAGGGCACTATCTACCATGATTCTTTGATTCCATTGTTCTCTGAAACTCAGTGGGAACATACTAAGTAGCTAAGTGGGAACTTTGTAATTAATTATACCTTAATTCCTTTTTATGCTAAACTGAAGTTTTATTCTCATCATCATTTTTTATCAGCGCAGTAATGCAGAAAGTGCATGACTAACTGATATAGAAAGATTTCATACATATATATATATATACCGTATATATATATACATCCTATTTAAATTGTAATCTTTGTGGGACAGGGACCTCCATCCTCTTGTTTCAATCATGGCCTGTCACTTAGAGTGATGTATCTTCTTGATGATATGCTTGTAATTTACTTCATTTGTTCTTCATTAAGCACTTTTCTCATGTCTGTATTATAACAGTGCTGCATAACCTAGTGGTGCTTTATAAATGAAATTATATATTTGTTATATTTGAGGGGAGGTATTTTGCCCCAGTTATGCAGACATACTCCTGGAGTTCAGTCCAGATTTTGTAAATCACCCCAGCTGCAGGCTAGAGCCTGATTTAAAGCAGCTGGGAGAGCCAGTTGAGTGGTGGTTGATTCTGTGGCAGAGGCTGAAAGTCCTTGTGAGAGAAACAGGGACTAGTGGTTAAAGACTCTGCTATACATCTTGGCTGTGCAGCACTGTGAAACACCAAGGAGACAACACAGGAGAAGGGAAGGTATTCTGTATTTCATAGCCAAAACTGTATGGGGTGCAGTTACCCACTGTGTTTTGATCAATTACTTTTTATCCTGAAAGGGGTGTTTTGCAGCTGACTTTTGTTTTGACAAAGAAAGATTATGCTTTAAGTTCATTTTTTTCTTAAATAAATGTTAAATGCAAAGGAAACTCGCTGTTTGCAGTGTGTTAATCCCTAAAGGCTGCTCCAGCACTTGAGTGATCTACTACTATCTCTCTCCCTCTCCGTGGGGCGAAATGTATTAAAATCGAAAATATCAATATTGCGGTATTTTCACGATATTGATATTAACGATATTGCAATATTGGTTGAATTTTACTGATATCGCGATTTGCTGGTATCAGTATCGTGATATCGAATTTTAACAATATTATGGATTTTTCCATAGAAATGAACAGACTAGCAGATTTTGATCGAATTTCGATATCGTGATATCAGTAATATTGTTATTGTCATATCGGTAATACAATAACATGTTATCGAAAAACGTCCAATAATCGGTAATATCGATATCGGAAAAATTGCCCGATATCGCGATATCAATATTTTCAATTTTATTACATTTTGCCCAATGGAGTCCTAGTCCCAGCTACTAAATTCTAGGAGTGGTCTACCAATGATATGTAGAGTAGTTGATAGACAATACTTGAACACAGTGATTTCTAAAGATATATGTGTCGGCCAGTTATACTCCCTTTGGATATCACCAAGTATATTTGTTGGCAACTTCTTAGGTATCCACCCATAGAAGATTTATATAAAGCAGA
The DNA here is from genome assembly GCA_019650415.1 of Pipa parva. Taxonomy (NCBI): domain Eukaryota; kingdom Metazoa; phylum Chordata; class Amphibia; order Anura; family Pipidae; genus Pipa; species Pipa parva. The sequence continues at coordinate 10,750 of WMED01000967.1, forward strand.
GCTGAAATAGATATCAAAGTTCCCCCCTTTCAGGTCAAACAAGAACAGAAAATTGTCTATTTAATTCCATGTGAGCTGACTAATGCTCAAATGATTTATATGCACTGCTAGGCAAAATGGTAGCCAGTTATCCAGATACATCTGGTTTCACTAAATTCAGTGAAGAGAAGGGATTTTAACCATCAATTATAAAGACACATTTGAAGGTACCCATATACGCATATAATGCATATTTTATGTAGAACTTAATGATCATTAAAGCTCTCTAATATCATAACTGGATTTTGAACTACTCAGAAAGTTTGGACACCTTTAGTACTGGAGAATAATAAGATTGTAAGCTCAGCCTGCTCAGGGACTAATGTGAATGGTTATTTACATTCTGTATACTGCTTCTGAATATGTTAACACTGTATAAAGAAAGTGTAATAATCATAATATTAAATGAATAAGGTCCTGGGAACCAGCCTACATCATTTACGATCTACTGATTAACAAGAATTTGGGGTACACAAAATGTTACATCTTTAATAATGGTTACAAAGAAATGCACATCTAGAAAAGATTTCCATTGCTTAATTTGTGTTCGTAATAAGCTTTAAAAGGAACTGGTCCCAAATGGTAAAAGGTCATTTATAGAAAACTAAAGTAAAACAAACCTAGATGATTATTTTCAGAAAAAAAGTTGTCTAAAAAGACCAGCATGTACCATGTATTTAGTAATTATATGATTTATATTTTAAGAACATTTTAAATAATAGAAGCACTGAAAATGACATCTTCCCCATGCCTTTAGTTAAAAGCTTAATACTGTCTGACTGCAGGGCTAAATGTAATTTCCTTTATAATAAACACCACTCTTACTGTAATGTAAAAAACCTTACTTCAAACCCATGTTGCTATGTAAAGAAACAATATGAAGAGATGCACCATGATTTAAAGAGCTGAAAATGTTAGATCACATCTTTATATTAAAGTGTACCTGTCACCTCAACGCTCTAATAATAATTTAGGTTCTACTAATGAAATAAATGTTTTTATAAATATGTATATATTTTAAAAATATATACCTTTATACAGTGTTTCTCTCTGTCATCTTCCATGTCAGCCTGATTTTTCTTTCCCGAGTCAAGTTGGGCGGGGTTAAATGATGACTGAAATGATAGCCCCTCCAATTAGATCCCTGCTAGATCATGTCCATCATCATTTAGCCCCGCCCAACCAGACTCAGGAAAGAAAAGTCGGACTGACAGGGAAGATGAGAGAAATGCTGTATAAAGGTACATTTTTATAAAATAGATATATATTTAGAAAAACTTTTATTTCATTAGTACAACCCTAATTTAGTATTCGTTTTGAGCTGACAGGTGCACTTTAAACTTTAAATTCTCTATAGGATGTGGTTGAATGGATGTATTGTAGAGGTTTGCCAATATGGTTTTAAAGACGTAGTTTTCACTGCTGTGCCTGGCATTTTTTATGCGTTTACATATCTGATGATATAGGTAGCACCATCTTTAAGAAAGATGGAATGTAGTACATGATTTCCAGAAAAAAGAATGCATCTAAAAAATGCAAATATAGTGGTTAGATTAAGTGTTTGAAGATATAGTTTATCCTTTGCCACATTCTTTCCCCATATTCCCATACAGTAAATTCAGAAAGATTAGAAACAATTTGGGACAGTTATTCAAAGGTCAGCCAATGCTGAAAGATAAACTGTCATATGTTTAATTTGGATTGAAATGGTTATTCTACCAGCACAACAAAGGTTTTTGGGGAAAATTTCTAAAGGCCATTTTGATCTGTTTGTTGTGTTTTGATTAATTTCACTGCTGTTTGCTGTGTTTTCACTATTATTGTTTGGTGATTAAACGAAAAAACTACGAGAAAGCGCAAAAGAAATACACGGCACTAAGTGCCTTATCACAAATAAATGAATAATTGATACAACATCACAAACGAACCAGGGGTGAAATGAAATTTAAAAATAACACCCTGAAGTGAGATTCAATAAATGTGCTCACCAGAAATAATAAGGATTTGAGCCTTTAAATGGTTGATGAAATGAAGAGCCTTTAAATGGTTGATGAAATGAGACAGACAGGTTTCACTCAAACAACACAGTCTGAACCAAACAGCTCCAAGATGATGAGTATCAGCAATCAAAGGGTGTTAATCACCAAGCTTATAAACAAAGTCACTTCTCAATATCCATGAAGCAGACAAAAAGAATTTCCATAAAATATATCCATAATTACTGATAGAGAAAGGATTGATGTAGTCCTCCAATGCACTCAGTGGTTTGTCTTAACGGAAGTGACATCATATTACGTCACTTCCAGTACACGTAGTAGGACCCGGAACATTATTATTATTATTAACATTAACAATATTCTCATTATAAAGATGTGACTGCGACAGTAGCAGTCTATTGCAACTGTCTTCAGTTGGCAAATTCACACCTTTATGCACCAATTCGGGGGGTTATTCACTAAAGTCCAAATTGTTGCGTATAGGTGCAAATTTGCCAGGTAAAGACAGTTGCAATAGGCTGCTACTGTCACAGTCATTTCTTTATAATGAGAATATTGTCGCAGTCGCAACGTTATTATGGGAAAATTGTCGCAATCTTAACTATGAAAAGTTGAAGCGACTTTACAATGGGGAAATTGTAGTGCATTTGCTTATGGGAATCTGCTGTTTGTGAATTCGACAGTCGAATTCGCACCTTAGTGAATAACCCCCTCAGAGAATAACCCCCTTAGTAAATGAATGAAACTGATAGTATCTGCAATGATATTCCCAGTGAATTGAGGCTAAGCCTGTCAGAGCAGTTATAAAAAATAATCCCATTCTATAAATATGATACCTGACATGAATACAGTGTGTTAATGTACTTTGAAACATGACAAGGATTTTATTTGAGGCATCCAATGCTTTTTATTTTGTATTTTTTTATAATTATACTAAGAAATCTTTAGGGACTTGTACAGCATTTTGTGCATATTAATTTATGTTGTGTAACAATCCATATAATATATATATAATATCATATTAAGTACACAATGATAAACACAGAATATGTTGGTAAATTTAATTTACTATTTCCCAAGGGAATTTGTATAAAACTTAGGTATAATGACTGAATAAATGAAGCACTTCAGATTAATTGCCAGATAAAATCAGAGTTTTTGTGAATTGCTACTACATAATATTTCATACTCATAATTGCCTCTTGTCATACATGATATAAATTCATATCTGCCTTGTTAACCAATTCGACCAATTGTTTTCAGCCTAACAAAGTGGAAATAATATGACTAAGGCATCTGAATTGCTCACAGCAGAGGAAAACTGATTTCATGAAGAAATTCAAATTTTCTCAGGAAAATATATGTAAAAATAATGTTTTAATCAAATATAAGGAGGGGACAGGAAACAACAGCTTGGTTTTAGCTCATACCTTATTTTACATTTGTCTATCCCAGGGATCAGCAAACTTAAATGTGGAGGAAGTCAATTCTCTCCCTACTCCAGCAGAGACAATTTTTTTGTGAGCTGCAAAAGGGGAGGAGTGCACTCTCCCAACTACCTGTCGACGGCCAATCAGAAGAGGCGTCAGAGGTCACGGGTGGGGATTCAGAGGTGCATTCCAAGCCACAACAAGGTGGCTAAAGAGCCACATGTGGCTTGCAAGCCACACTTTGCTGACCCCTGGTCTATCCAATAAAGCTACTGTTGTTCTGGAGAACAAAACTAGCAAAGAACACTTATGGTTGTCTTAGACCTAGAAAATATTACATTTCTGAGAAGGCCTCTGGAGATTTTAGCATCTAAGATATACCCTACTTAATGTCAACAAGTGGAATAGAAAGCCTTTTTAATATGTCAAACAATTTTTTTTTTAAATATACAGAAGTGACTTTAATGTGTGTCTTGTTTGAAATATATCCCCTTAAATATCAGATTGTAGCTCAATTTTAACTTCAGCATAGTCTAATGAATTATTTTCCCAAGCCTTGAGCGTAATTACTTTTGAAAGGGAAATAATCAGTTGCTGACCTATGGGTTATTGCATTTTTTCCAGCTTTACAGGTCTACCCATTAGGTCATTAAATATACACAAGACAACAAATTTCAAGTTGGTAGAACCTATCCTATGGGAGGCTACACAAGGTAATCTGTTGTTATTTTGCAGGTAGGTCACTTGAATTTAATAAGGCCTCCAGATCCTAAAACAATTTAAATTTCACATAAAAAAAAAAAATGAACACATTGTTTTATAAAGAGATTTCTATAAGTGACAGCAATCGGCAAACAACATGTATCCTGTATATTCCTAAATTCTGTGTAGGCTCCATTGGCTCATGATAATGCATAGCAAACTATCAAATCATTTCTTCTTGTTGAACAATGTAAAATAAGAGGAAGCTTCTGTCTACCAGTTCCATAAATAGCGTCAGATAAAGAGAAAGGGATTTTAGACCTGTTATAGCGTTCTTAAAATGTAGTTAAGTAAATTCAGTTGTAAAGTTTTACCTCTTATTGTTTGAAAAAACTTCAAGATGGGCCCTAACTGTGAAAACAGTACAGTTGGTTTAGATGTGATTTGCCTTATGTGTGCATATACTGTAGTCCATACATGTTTTTGATACAGTTTTTCACTCCTAATGAAATGCTAATACATGCAAACACACATTAATAATTGCCAAAGCATGGAAACACATTTTAGATACATCTTAGAATTGGCAGGAAAATACATTTTTCATGGGTGAAAAAAACGCATAAAACAAATAAATTCCTTATATATGTTAAAAGCATTTTCACCAGAAAAATGGCACAATCAATATCAATGATGAATATCACTGGGGAAAATAGAGTATTGCACTGTGTTAGCCATAGATATAAGAAGAAATGAGTTTAATGTAGGTGATAACCTTTAATTGGTTTACTGAATAGGTTGTAAAGGCAAGCCTTCGAAACTCCTTAGGTCTCTGCATCATACAACCTTATATTAGCATATAAATATAAATATGCTTCCAAACATTTATTTTGTGTTGTTAAATCTTCTAGATTTCTCAAAAATTTCAATCTTTATTTAAAAAATTGTTTTACAGAAACTTGGACTTTCTCGGTCACTTCATGAATATGCCAACATGAAAGAGAAGCAATGGCACTAGAAAGGCTCTCTTTCTTGCTAGGTACAACATGACTACCAAGATAAAATGCTGAAAAGTACTATGTATTACTATTTAGAACTGTCATGGGGATTCAACCATCAGTATTCATTTTTTTCTGTTGCTACATGGAAAGCATGGAGTTAAAGAAAAAATCCTCACTACTAAACAAAATTAAAATAGGGCATCATATCACAACATTTTCAATGAACGACTTTGTTAAATTGCTACAATTCCTGTTCTGAACCCCCCCCCCCCCCAGCTACCATAAGATAATTTTGTGAAAACATTTTTTTGCATGTATGTAAGCCTTATCAGCATTATTTTTGATAAAGTATATGTGGTACAGAATATTGTCTACCCAGTTGGACCCCATTACAAAATGTAATCCACAAATGCATATGTCATAAAGGCATCCTTTTACAATCTCAGCATTTAATATACGTAGATATTAAGAGAGGCTTTCCAGTAAGATACCATTAAAGCTATTTAAGTAGAACTAAACACTCTGGCTTTAAAATTGTGTCAGATAAACCATATCTTCAGTCACTGAAATAAACAGCAAACACTGGTAAAAATGTCAAATGGTACTGTCAATGCAGTGGAGAAAGTCACATATTAACCTACTCTGCAGAGAGGACCAATTTGACAGGTGAAATTTTTCTTTCTTATTGTTTCTCCCAATAATTAATGGTTGTCTCACATTAAATCTCTCTCTTTTTTTTATTTAGAAATAATTAACACATTTGTTCACTTTTGTCTTTCAGCTTGTCACATGAATTACTGTATTCTACTGTATTTATACAAACTTAAGTTATTGGTTGTCTTTAATGCATTATTAAAATGTAAGTTTTTTGCAGTTAACACAAATGGTGGGTGATGCTTTACAGTATTACTAGGAATCAGTTTGTTAGGAAATAGTGGCCCTAAATATCAACAGGGTGAGAACAAATGGAGGGTGATGCTTTACAGTATTACTAGGAATCAGTTTATTAGGAAATAGTGGCCCTAAATATCAACAGGATGAGAACAAATGGTGGGTGATGCTTTACTGTATTACTAGGAATCAGTTTGTTAGGAAATAGTGGCCCTAAAGGTCACAGGATGAGAACAAATGGAGGGTGATGCTTTACAGTATTACTAGGAATCAGTTTGTTAGGAAATAGTGGCCCTAAATATCACAGGGTGAGAACAAATGGAGGGTGATGCTTTACAGTATTATTAGGAATCAGTTTGTTATGAAATAGTGGCCCTAAAGGTCACAGGGGGGAGAACATTTCCACTGTTTTCCATAATCTAAATCGTTTAAAGGAATATTATACTAGAAAACAATAACACAAAATGGAATAAAAATACAAGTAGTTAAAAAAGTGTGAGGGATGATTATATAACAAAAACTAATTCCCATTACAGATGAAGGGTGTTTGTAATTAGCATAGTGGAGGTAATTTGAATATGGTATCTGCATTATGGGCATATCATAGTTCACAATTCTTTTCAATAAGAAATGGGCAGCTCACATGCTGCATTCAATATCTTTTTCATCACAGCCTGCATTTTCTTCTTATTTTCCTTTAATTGAAAGACTATCCTACTATACAATATACAAGGCTATCTTACATTATCATCTAATATAATGTATTATGTTATAATACACAGTGCACACAGGAAGTGCATGTAAAATACAACCTTAGTTATAACCTACAGCAACCATCACTCCACTTTCCTGTTAAAAACATCATTTTGAAACATGTTGATGCTTCCCCTTTGCCCTTCCAGTGAGTAAATACTTCAGGGCATTATGGGATTTTTAGTAGGTAAGAATTTTTTGGTTCCTATTTAGTGATGCAATTATCATGTGCCAACACATTGAACAAGTTGAAGAAGGTGATATATTAGTTGAGGTTAAAAGAGTGTCACTCATTACAAGATAAAACACCACCTTCAATATTTCTTGTGATATTAAGGACAACTTCAGCATCCATGTACTTTAAGACCATAAGAGCTATCAACCTGTGGAAACAGAAGTATGTATGTATAATTTTATTTATAAAGCGCCACAAATTTACACAGCGCTGTACAATTCAGCGATACAAGTACAATACAGACAAGGGAAAAATGCATTAAACAATACAAGTAAAATATCGCAAGGATACATCAAATTAAGTGCTAGGTTGTGATTGACACAAGAGGTTGGAGGTCCTTGCCCCAAGGAGCTTACAATCTAAGTACATTTTAAATGATCTGTACACATGGCCCCTCCAAGAAAGTCTTTTAACCTTCCTGTTCCTTTTATCTCTTCTATTGGATCTGCCACTGTCTATACAATCTTGTTGTCAGTGTCCCCCTTGTTTCACATTTCTTATATGTTAAGGCTTTGAAGATATTATCACATACCCCTAGAACTGTTTCTGAAGTAAATGGTCCTCGGGCCCTGACGTTGGGGGGGTTATCGTTCAGAAGCATCTCTCTAAATAATCCATGTGTCTTTAACTAGTCACTTGTGCTGATACCTGTTTTGAGTTGATTAATGATTTACTAGAATGTCAAACTTTACAATGTGTTTGTCAAGCATGTTACAGAATGTGGCTTTAATGGATGCAGGAATCATGATAGTGCCGTTTTGTTTGCACCTCAAAAATATAAATATCATGATGAGGAAAATGTAGATTTCCATAACTGGTTTGTTACTAGTTTGTTGAAAGGGAGGCTAGCGACACTATAAAGTGTTGCCAGTACAGGAACTAACACTTCTTACATAAAGTTAAGTGATCTAGCATTTTCCAGGTACATCCTGTATCTACATCACATTTGTAATAATGTCACTGCAACTTTCTATTAATGCTTAGAGTAGTTCACACAGGTTGTAATTTTGGTGTAAAAGAGTACTACTTAGGAAAATGGCAACATATGGACCAAAAACAATGAGAATTAAGCTGAGAAATAACAACTAAACCAAATACCAAAGATACACATCAAGCTGTTCTGGCTTTGACAATTAACACTTGTCAACAGGAATTAAGGGTATGCCTATCTTGGACTTCATTTTAGTATGTTGTGTATATAACAGCATTTTAGGATGGTTGGTAATTTAATTTAATGTTGCCGTTTTTGAGTTATGACAACTGAATGTAGAGTTCATGAACATAGACGAATACTAACAGAATACTAATTAGAAATCCATTGATAACATTTCTTTAAATCTGATGTGTTTTATTCATCTAATCTCCTCGTCACATACAATCCCCGCTTTGATCATGTGCATACACCATACACTCCTTATTCATAGACGCACATTAAAAACAACACAAACTGAAACAAGAGCTAAGGCTCATTTGATGAAAAACGTATTTAATGCTGCAATTATGTTAAGTATGTCAAAAAAAAAAAAAAGCCTTAGTTTAATCAGGGACTTCTTTCATTTCTGTTTTCTCTTGTATAACTTTTTAACATATGGCGCTAAAATGTGTAGAAATGGCAGAAAAATATTATCACTGTAATTATAACAGCAACTGAGTTCCGATTCCTAAATGAATGCTAACAGATAATCCTTTGAACTGAAAATAAGTGTAATGATTTTTTGCTGAAAACGAACACCAGCTTTACATGCATTTCGAGCAAAGTCAATATCATTTTGCATTTTTTATATTTCATCTAATGCCAGATGCCATAACGAGAGCACTGAAAGCTGGCTGATTTCTGAATATTATCTTCATTTTCATAAGCCACTGCATGTTTTTTTTTATTTTATACTTTAGAAACATTTCACCGTCTTACTTATATTGCTTTAGTTTTCAGGTTGTGCTAAACTAATAATTTCAAACAAATAAGGGATTCAGGAAACTTGGTCTGATTTCTATGGAGAACTGTTTTTTTTTTTTTTTTACATTACTGTTTCTATGGCGTTGAAGTTATGCAGTTTGTAGATAATATTTATGTGCTTCACTGATTAGGTAGGATTACAGATCTCAACCAGAATTTGTGGGAGATGAATGTTTTAGGTTTTATTCAATTCTCTGAAGATTTTAGATGATCTCTGACAATGGGTTACAGACTAGGGGGAATTCACCATTGTGCGAAGTGAGCTCTGAATCCTTCGGCTCACTTCGCACAGACTGTTATGCGCTCGCTGATGTCCTGCAGGAAGACATCAGTGAATGCTTTAAAGGGATTCCAGTCTCGGCGAGGCGACTCGAGTGCTCTCGTCAAGACTGGAATCCCTTTAAAGCACTCGCTGATGTCCGCGTGCAGGATATCAGCGAGCGAATAACAGTCTGTGCGAAGTGAGCCAAAGGATTCGGAGCTCACTTCGCACAATGGTGAATTCCCCCCTAGAGGGCATACATGGTATGTTTCTAGAACAGGGAACAGAAATTAAGCAACACTTCGGACTATTTTATCTAAGGCAGAAAATATCAGGTCAGGACAAGGGCCTAGAATAGCTGGATGAACTGAACCTGTCCTGCTAACTGCAGCTGCACAGCCAGATAGCGCTACTTCAGTCTGAACTGAAAACAGACATTAGATAGTTGAGGAATGATAACAGTAATGTTATTAGTATGTTCCAGCTGCAGATCAATCCTCTGACTGCCATGTTCAGATTGCTAAACCAGGGCATATTATTGATCAAGCATAACTCCCTCTAGTAGCTGTAGAAACTAGTGCTTTTTATCTTTGGATTTATGATGCCGGCAGTATTTATATCAAATATATCAAAGCTAACCAAGCCACCAACATAAACAGGTTTACAATTTTGCTTTATGTATAATTTTATTTATAGAGAGCCACAAATGTGCACAGCGCTGTACAATTCAGCAATACAAATATCATATAGACATGGAAAAAGTGCATTACACATTACAAATAAAATATCACAAGGATACTTCACTTTAAGTGCTAGGTTGTGGTTGACACAAGATGTTGGAGGTCCCTGCTCTGTAGAGCTTAGAATCTAAATAGGAGGAAGACTTACAAAAACACAGATAGAAGGGTAATAAGAGCTGTAACAATGTGTTGAAACACATGAATAAATACAAATATTAAGCATAAATAACTAATTATGGATAATATATATATATATAAATGAGTATTGCAGTATTTTGTGATACCTTTTTTCAAGTGGTTCAAAGCAATACTAATATATATATATATATATATATATATATATATATATATATATCAACGATAAATATCAGTGCTAGTGATCTATAAGGTAGGACTTCAGTTTGGTTTTAAAAGTGCAGAGGGAATTTTCCTGGTGAAGATAAAGGGGTATAGAATTCCAGATGTGGAGGGCAAAGAGAGAAAACGGTTTAAGATGAGAAAAGGCAGTATTGGTGTGTAGCATGAAAAGCTGGTTGCGTTGTGAGGAGCGTAGTTGACGTTGAAGAATTTATGTGCATACGAGTGAGGAAATGTAGGGAGGGTCACATTTAAGAGCCTTAAATGTGAAAAAGAGAACACTGCAAATGATACATTTGCTAACAGGGATCCAAAGAGCAGAGAGATTAGGAGAAAAGCTGTTCCCTCTTGGGAGAAAGGGAGAGAATAGTGGCAGCAGAATTTAAAATAGACTGGAGTGAGGAGATGTAGCAAGCTGGAAGGCCAGATAGAAGAACATTGCAGCAGTCGAAACGGGATAGGATGAGAGCATGCATGAGGGTGTTAGCAGTGGAGCGAGAGAGAAAGGGGCGGATCTTGGCAATGTTGTGAAGAAAAAATTGACAGGTTTTGGCAGTGGAAGAGATGTGCTTAGAGAAGGGAAAAGCAAAGGTCACCCCAAGACAACATACAGAGGTCACAGGGTTGACTATGGCACCATCCACTAGAATGGAAAAGGTAGGAGAGGGACCAGGTTTGGGTGGAAAGATCATCAGTTCAGTTTTAGCAAGATTTAATTTGAGCTTGGGCTTAACCATCCATGAGGAGATTGCCAAGAGACAGCAAGAAATTTTAATCTGTATTTCAAGTGATAGCACAAGAGCGGATAAGTAAATTTGGGTATCAACTGCATGCAAGTGATACTGAAGACCAAATGAATTGATGATCTCAACCAGGGAAAGAGTGTACAGCAAGAACAGGAGGGGGCCAAGGACAGAGCCTTTGGGCACCTCCACCCTAAGAGGGACAGGAGAAGAGGTGTCATTAGCTCTGTGTAATGTTTTTCCTATGTAATGCTTATGTATTTTTAATGGCAGTTATATATCATTGAAGGTACTGCAGTTTATTGCTGCAAAATGTTTCTTTATAGAAATTTGTTGGTAAAAGCTTTAGTATGAGAAAACTTTGGTTTACAGGGATCAGTATTGATATTCACACAAATGTAAAAGGGGGTATTTACATATGAAATAACAACAATGGTAAAACCAAAAACTCTTTCAGTCCTTTAAATGTATCTTATATATTTAAATAAAAAGAACATAATAGTCTAACTGTTTGTCAGTTTTGTTTTGGTGTATATCAGCCTTGTGTTGATACCTACAAATTCTAAAGATACTAACATGAATAAAAATTTGCATTTGATTAGCCTAGCAGTGCACAAGTAAAACTCCTAGTGTGCCCAGACCTCAGTGGGAACTCCTAGGAGTTTAAAACTGCACTATTATGACATATTTTTTCAGGGCAGTGTAAAGCAGATAGGGGTTTGGAGACAAAAAAGAATCAAGATACAATGAAATCAAAGGGACTGAAGAGGAGAATAAAGAAAAGAAAAAAATAATGCAATTAATTGGCAGATGATCTTTTGTTTCTCTTGTTCTGTCAGGCTGAGTCAGCTGAAGATAGGGAGGAGAAGGAACTTGCAGCACGGATTCACAGTGGATTTGGCGCAAGCTAATCCTAGGGCGCAGAGTCTAAAAAGCCCCCTGGTTTTAACCCCCCACAAGGAGGAATGGGCTTTGCTGCAGGAAGCACCTAGGTTGCAGCCCCTAGGGTAGCTGTCCACTGGTGGAAAGGGTAAGGAGAAATATGTAGTCCAGATACTGAGCAGAGGGTCAAGGCAGACCGCAAGCAGTGTAGTCAAAATCCATAGAAGGCAGGCAGAAGGTAGGGAGAGCCCAGAAAACAGGCCGAGGTCAAACACAGAGTAACATAATCTATAATCAGGATCACGCCCAAGAACAAAAACAGTACTATAATTGGGCACAGGCAAGAAGAATTGGTCACCTTATAAAGGCGCATTGGCGGGGATTTGACCGCAATGGAAATGATGTGACTGCAGTGGAAACTACGCAACTGTGAGAGAACTGATGTAATTGTGGCAGAATTATGCGACTGCAATGGAACCACACCAGAATTGCGCAACTGTGAAAGAACTGCGCTGGAAATGCACCACCAGGATGAAATTATATGACCATGACACAACTGCTGTAGCACCAGAGCAGAATGGTAAGTCATATTCCTGACCGTTTCCTGGTGGACTTCATCACCGCAGTCTGACACTGAAAAAAGATGTGAATTTTGATACTATTTCTTACTTTTATTAAAAAATAACATGTTGAAGTTCATTATCTTTCAGAATTCTCTGTTAAACTTTCCTAAAATTGTAATAATCAAATCATTGATTTTGATTTCCATGATTTTTTCCAAATTAATATCCGAAATCTCGCTATTCGATCAGTAAATATCAGTCGATATTTTTTTTTAATTTATTTTTTACTGATCAAAACTTTTCAATTGCATTTTTCAACAGACAAGTAGCCAAAGCATTAATGTAAAGTATGGCTACTTTTCCAACAAAAAAATTTGATCGAAAAGTTTGGATTGCTAAAAATAAATGTAAAAAACATCATCAATCAATATTTACTAATTGAACAGTGAGATTTACAGGGGGATAAACTCAAAAAGGCAAAATCTTGCTTTTCAAGTTTAGTAAATAAAAACGAGAGATAGGAAGAAAACTGGATGTGGCTTTTATACATTTTTGGGAATCAGTCTGTAACAGTTATTAAAATAAATTATCCAGAGTTAATAAACTTACAAAATTCTCCAGCTTGTACTTTAATTAAATTCACTTAATCCCCTTGTTGCAGCTTCACTATTTAGCAGCTAAATGTTTCCATGCTCATTCCAGAATGACTTTCTGTCATCTGTCAAGGAAGGAGCTATGCCGTATGTAGGTAAATATGTGTGTAATATATATATATATATATATATATATATATATATATATATATATATATATATATATATACACATATATACACACACTGTATATATACTGTATGTGATATTTCAGTCCATGTTAGAAACCTCTCTAAACTTATGAAGGAATTTTATAAATATGGTGTAAATTCCATCAATAGAGCCATCATGTTGCTATAATGAAAACGCTCACATTAACACTTTTTAGCATAGATTTACAGTGGCTTTTAACTGGGGTTCGATCGAACCTTAGGGGTTTAGTGAGTTGGTCTCAGGGATTCGGCGGAGCCTCCGCCACAGAGGTCAAGGGATTTATCACTAAAGAAGGGTTCGGTGAATGTGCGTATGAAACTGGTGGGTTCGGTACCTCAAACAAGGTTAAGAACCACTGGTTTAGAACCTAAAGAAGAAGAAGAAATGAAATCTACTGAGTCTTACTGAGTTGGAGTAACAAAAGTGTATATTATATAATTAAAACATCCCTCCTTTATTGTCTTTAAAATTAATCTAACTCAAATTGATGGCGTTTCATGAGTTAACCTTAGCAATGAGAACTATATTGATGAAGATTTTGTATCAATGTATTCTTATTGTTTGGAATTGCGCAAATAGTGGTCCCTCTCCAGGGATCTTCAACACAAACAGATATTGAGTATCTTAACGGTAAGAAAACATTATTTTTATCCAAACAAAGAAATCACTGAAGTACAAATTGTTGCGTATAGGTGTGAATTCGCCAGCTAAAGACAGTCACACTAGATTGCTACTGTCACAGTCACATCTTTATAATGAGAATATTGTTGCAGTTGTGACTTTACAATGGGGAAATTGTCATAGTAACGGATTTGCTATGGGAATCCGCTGTTTGAGAATTCGATAGTTGAATTTGCACTTTAGTGAATAACTAGAGTTCAGTTCAAATAAAGTTAACTCACTCTTCAGTGAGATAGAAACCAGAAGCCAATAATGTTCCCTTTCTTTATGCCTGATAACCATATCTAATACATGGGTTTAGGCTGGGTTCAGACAAGCGTATGATGCGCAGTGCATCATACGCTCATGTGAAGAAAAAAAAAACACCAAGCGTATTTTTCTATTGTGCTTATCAGTGACAGCGTCACTGCTCCCTCGGCGTTCACATAACTTCCTATGTGTCACATTTTGGTGCAGCGTATATACACTGGCCAAACTGTGACACAGTGCTCCAGACCCAGCGTATGCGCATCACACGCTGGTGTTTCCGGAACTAAGTAAGTATCATCGGCTTTCATTGAGCCGTATTTTTTTTTTAAGTGTAACATACGCTTGTGTGAACCCAGCCTTAGAAAGTGAGGCTCACTTTTAACTCTGTTTAACATAAAATATTAGAAGCAGAAAATAAATGTTTGGTAGAAATATCATAAAATATAGACAGAAAAATATCCCACTTTCATATCATGAATTTCACAAAAATCCTATTGGACTTTCACTGGTTGATCTTAATGATGCATACTCTATCGATGAAGCAATGATATCAATGTATTCATCAGCTATGCATAGGCCTATAGAATGGTATCCTTAAACCCTCTGTTTCTTCCTATTTTTAAATGCTTAGTATTGGGCCTTATGTCATTTGTTTTTTACACGTTAATAATATCAGAGTGTATTTACCCTAAATGATAGACTTTTATGGCTTGACAAGTGATCTCAGCATTATACTGCATAAGTACAATGTGGAGTCAGCCAAGTTGTAGCAGTAAATCCCACACACTTTTGTACCATTGTAACAAATCATAAATACTTTTTTCTTCTTTCTCAACATACTCATTAGTACTTAATGAAATGTTTTTATATTAACCCCTTGCTGTGCTATTTGGGATATTATCTAACCTTTAGTCAGCAATTCCCTACAGTTATAAAGAAAGCAAATTACACAGCTTGCTCTGTTCTAATTGAGAGAAACACAATATGAAGTTAACAAGTCCTTGGAACTATGCATAGACGGAACACAAAGGAACATAAGGTATAAAATACAACATTTCTGTTTGTACAGAAGGGCTTCTGTTAATTAAAACCACTTCTGAAAAGCCACGTCTGTTTCAAACTTAGCATACATATCAAGGGTTACATTATAAATTCACTCAAAGTTATTGTATCCATAATTCTAAAAAAAAAAAAACTGAGGTATGCTGCAATTGAAATGATTACTTAAAAGGAAAATAAACCCTCATCATTATCAGTTTTTAAAAAATATAATCTGAATAAAAACTTTAAAGATAAGCTGTTAAACTAAAATTGTGTGTATTGATAATAAACTCATGTAGATGTAGGTGAGCTGGCTTTGTCATTTAGCATTAACGTTACAGAATTCTAACACAATGCGTTATGATAACAAAGGATAAGACAGTAAATTTACATGCAGTTCTATAGAGAAAATGTTGTTAACACATCTGAATGTCTTGGTTTGAAAATAAAATAAATGTGTAAAGTATATAAAAAATATATCCAAATATCTGTGCGAACAAACCTCTAGTTGCTGTGTAAGGCAACCTTAGGTCCACGTGCCCTGACAACCACGTAAATTAACAAAATCCAAAGAAAAAAGAGCAAGGTTGCAAAAACAGTGGTAGCCATGCTACAATTTATTATGGTGTATCATAACATGTTCAAATGAAAAAGGGTATGTCAACCCCGAAACATGTTATGATGCACCGAAATAAATTGTAACATTGCTACTACTGTTTTCGCCACCTTGCCCCTTTTTTTTTTGGAATTTATATAAAAATATATATTTTCAGAATAAGGATATTCAAAGCCATTAACATATATGAAACATTCTTTTAAGTTTTATTTAATACATATGCAATTAAAGGTGAACTCGGGCCTTAATACAAAACACACTGAGAAGGTCATGAAGGTCATTCCCATTGATTAATATTTTTCAGAACTTCTACTAAAATTGCTGTGGTACGTACTTTAACCTCTCTTATTTAACCTATTTCCTACCTTAGAGATTGCCCAAACTCCCTGTGGTTTGTGCGATTTTTCCTCAAAGATTCCCAAATTTATCTGCCAACAGAAGCTTCAATGCATGCTATAAAACAGCAAATATGTTCACAAGTATTATCAAGCAGCAGTTTTTTTTTTAGAGTGAAACAAAGTATCAAGTAAATATCCTCTGTCACTTCTCCTCAAGAAATGTTTCGAGCATCATTTTATTCTAGTCAAAGTCCCAATGCAGTGCTGTGCGATTTATAATGAAAAAGTTTAGTGGTGAGCTGTAGTGTTGAGACATTTGATGCATATAGTGCCAATTTGATAAAATAGGGGAGAGCCTGATGTGATTTTGTTCACTGCAAACAGTAAAGTGGACAGGCAGCACCAGATTGCAGAGCATTTCAAAATGTGCTGCCAGCTAACATGGAGACAGATAAACGAAAGCCTCTTACTGGGATTCTGCAGCGAGTTTTACAATAACAAGCATTGGTAAAAATTAATGAAATCAAATACCATTCAAGGCTAAGGTTTTCGCATATACCACTCACTTTAAGTGATAGTGACACATCTAAACCAAACAGCAGATGCCACAGAAGGCATACTACAGCTGGTATAAGGAATGATTTTTTGTCACAAACACTTAAAAAAAAAATAGGATCTTCAATTCTTCAATCTAATCTTCAGTTCCGATGATTTTCTTGTATGTTTTTTTTTTTTTCTTCAAACCACTGCTGGCTTAGCCCTCAGTAAAAATGCCAGGGTGGTGCTGTTTGAACCTCCAGGAGGACCTAATGATGCCTGGGCCTACTAGAAGACTAGAAGATTCTCTGTGTTCTACTTGATTAGGTAGACACAGCTTCCATGTGGACTTTTTTCTTCTAATGCACCTTTCTTTTTTTAAACAAATTATATTCAGCTGATTAACTCTGGCTCTGAAAGAATTTCAGCTCAATGCAATGCATTTTGCATAGGGTGTAAGGGACAACTAGGAATTCTTCCTACGGCATTTAAACTCAGACAGATATAAAGTCTGAATGCTAAATGGCTGATTTTAAAAATGTTTAGATGTAGGAATCTGACTGTTCTTCTTTCACTGAATGCATGCTGAAAGCAAAAACCCAAAGGTGATTTAGACTAGTTTAAAAGGAGTTAATGATAATGGCAATCCTAACTAAAGTTTCCAGAACATGCCTTTTAATCCATACATGTTGAAAGTCACATGTGTGTTAATTAGTTATCATAACTGGGAACATCAGAGTTTGGCAATGAGCTTGAGCTGGGTTAGGGACAGTCTGTAGCAATAAATTTCACAGTTAAGGAAGAGCAGTAGATTTTGTGATCCTTATTTACCCAGTCAGAGCTGTTCATTGGTGAACTTAGATGATATGGATGCACCGGTTTTAATTTTCAAAGGTGTAAGTACTGTGTAAATAACATTGTAGTTACAGTTTCTTTCCCTCCTTTAGCTCTGGACAACAGTAAAATACTCAGCATTGCAGGGTAGCATTTATTTTCATTTAAATCTACAGATATTTTCTTTGTCAAACAAATGTTACACCTGTTACTTTAAAGTTCTCTAGGACTCCATTTTACCATAGGCAAAAGGTAGAGGCCTAAACAGTTTTCAGATCAGAACCTAAATGACAAAAATTAGTAATATCTTTTTTTAATTCCAAAAAAGCCACTGCCAAAAATGATAAAAACATGGCTCATAGGTAACTTTCGCAATTCTTTAGACAGCACAGGTGTCATTATCACTTTAAGTCCTGTTTACCATACACCGCACATTCGAGTCCAGTTTCACATTAAAGAGCAATTTGACTAACATACTTGGTCACACTGCTCTCGTGTAAATAAATGCCTTTTTTAATGATAATTACATTCACTTTATTGGGTGAGTGTTTGAGTACAAGTGTCATAAAAAACAATGTCATTTATAAACGTGATCAGTGGAACTGACTGAGTCAACCCAACTGCTACCCAACATACATCTAGACTAACCTGTGGTGTGTGCTATTATAGCACTGCCCCTTAAGAAAACTGGAAGAGGGCTAACTATACATCAAACATCAAACTATAGAGATAAATATTGAAACTAGATTATTCACTTTTCTGAATACTGATATGCATGGCTGTAATTTACTTTATGAATACATGTACAGCAAGAGAAATTAAACAGAAATGAGATGTTCTTGATAGATTCTTTTTTTTTTTTTTTTGCCTTAAAATAATGCATCCTTCACATAAAGCAGGACAAAATATCATCCATATAATGTAGATGAGAGTTTTGTATATTTTATTTATAACCTGACCAAGAAAACTGCACTGAATGCATTATTTACTGAGAAAAAACATTTCCATAACTTATGAACTAGTTTAGTGATACATCATATTCAAAGAAAACTACTTTAAGGATGTATGCACCTTGCTCTAATGGACTTTATCTATATAAAAAAATGTGGAATAAAATATGAAGCAGTTTCCTTATAAAAGTGTTTCAAAGACAACCATATGCACTGTTAGTTTATTGCGCATTTCTCCTTTTTAAAGGGTAATAACATTTTTTAAGAAGTCTGTTTTTATATTTCCTTAACAAGTTAATACTGACAAAGAGCAAATATGTACACACTCTAATAGGAAAATAACAACATTCTGATATTGGTCTCACTGAGTAGATACTTGGGTCAAATGGGAAGTGGTGGACTTTGGCTCTTGACTCTTTATATGTGTTACTTGAATATTCAGATAAGCAACTGCTATTATATGTTATAATATATGTTGTTAAATAGCTTTCAGGTCAAAGACTTACATATCGTAAAAAGAGAGAATTGCTTTTAGACCATTTTTTTGTAATCAAAGGTATTTTTTTTTTTTTTGGAGGGTATCAAATGTAGCATATTTCATCCTAATAAATGTATAAACATCTACAAAGTCATCTACATCCAGTAACTAATATAGGAATTTTCTGTTGCCTTGTAAGAAACAAAGATTCTAAATGATGGGGTTTTTTTTACCCAGAAACTGGTACAGAAAGCCGCAACATTTTTCAAACAGAAACAAATGGCTAACTGTGTGCCCTATTTGGCATCACATAGGGGGGAATTCACCATTGTGCGAAGTAGTGCGAACAGTTTGGGCAACTGCGCCAGTCGCATCGCCGAGGTTCGCCTGACC
>WMED01000968.1:0-30195 GCA_019650415.1 Pipa parva
GTCACGAAGGATAAGCACTAAAATAACCGGGCCACAAAAAATAAAGTTTGGGAAACACTGACCTAGATCATTTATGCACATCATTCTGTTTTAGTAGGGATCTATGCACAACATTTGGGTTATAACAGAGATTTGAGTCTTTTGCAATGGATAAAAAAATGATCGAAAACTAGACAGCAAGACCTACAAATGAGTGCACTTTATAAGGGGGTTATTCACTAAAGTCCAAATTGTTGAGTAAATTCACCAGATAAAGACAGTTGCAATAGGCTGCTACTGTAGCAGTCGCGTCTTTCTAATGAGAATATTGTCTCAGTCGTGACTTTATTATGGGAAAATTGTCGCAATCTTAATATTAAAAAATTGTTTCGACTTTACAATGGAGAAATTGTAGCGGATTTGCTATGGGAATCCACTGTTTGCGAATTTGACAGTTGAATTTGCACCTTAGTGAATAACCCCCTATATGTATTTATACGCAGAGAATGCTTAGTGTGCCCTTATAGAATATCCACATAATTATTTTAAGACATGTAGTTGTTTTATTTTAAAATACAGAGACTTTCACTGATGAATTATCTATTGTTTATATAATAAATGAAAGCTGTGTGCAAACATTAAACTGATAAGAAAACAGACACCAGCACTGAAATTTACTTTTAAAGGAAACCATTTTCAACTGTCTAAATGATCAGATCATTCGTTGGCGCCAGAGAGAAGTGGTGGGTCACTGACTACATGAACCTACAAATGTAGTCATCAGTATGCAGGGTTTAACTACTTCACAAATAAAATCTCATTCAAATCTGTATAGATGTTTACTGGTGAAAAAATGTGTTTTTGTTTTTTTTGGCTTCTACATATAGAATAAAATAATGCTAGGGCATAGCCATGTGAATCAGTCTACCAGAAACCACAGAGTCATTGGTAGGTCATACACTGCTGGTCCTAATGTATGATCCAATCATTTGGACATTAATTTAGACAATTATATGAATGATTTGCCTACTGCATATGGAGTTAGATTTAGTCATGGTCTCAAATGGTCAGAATTTTTGACCCATCTTAAGCCTTTTGTAGCAATGCTGATATAATGAAGATCTGTTAAGGTTATTCCTTAAGCAAGCTGATGTAAGAAACTGTCTTTGAGATACCCCAATCAAGGCATATTTGCCTAACAAGTTAGAATTTATCATGAATAAGAACAATGGCGAAAACAAAATTACAATGTTTTCAATAAAGCAAGGAATATAAAGAATGCACCATTCCACTGTAGTTTAGCTGGGGTGAACAATCAATCTCCAAATTTCACTGAAACTCAAAAACTGGAAGGGTAATGGTTGACTGTTGGTTGAACTTCTCACCCAAAAATGATGAACAATTATATTATGACATATAATATATTTAGTAAGGACTGCCATATGTGGAATGTTTACTTGATAGGGTGAAGGACAAAACTGCTTGACAGGGTTAAGCAGGTATGTGCATCTGTTGCTTCAAAATTACAACTATTAACATCCACTTGAAAAAGAGGGTTAGGTCCAACTATTCACATTTAAAATAGCAAGTAAAAACAGTAAATTGAAATTGCTGGTTGCCATAAGATGATGTAAGGGTGTACTTCACAAAAAGCTTTGCTTGATGTTTTCTAATCTAAATAAATTCACATGCCAAAGTAAAAATGTATCAGATACAGTTTACAGACACTCTGAATTTATTAACACGGGGAATTGTTTACAGTTTCATAGAAACTCATAGCAACGAATCAGCAGTTAGTATTCATTGAGATAGCAGAACTAGAATTATAAAAGCCAATCTATGATTGGATGCTATGGGTTACTAGACCTAAGTATATTTTGCCACTGTTAATGAATTCCCTGTGTACAGCATGAAAAATTAAAGTTGATATTTATAAATCCTGAAACTGCATACTCCTTTTCTCTAGCTCTTAGTCAAAGTAACAGTACTTCATTGTAGAATAAACATTTGTAAAGATAACAAGGTAAGAGAAAAAAGTTGCACTCACACACAAACACACACATATATATTTATTAAAATACTTGGTTATACCTTTTTTATTGGAACAACAGTCAGTTTAGATTTTCAGTAGGTATGTTCTCCCTTTTTGAAGACTCAAGCAATACTGAATTTGTATCTGTGGACTAACACGACCATACTACCCTATCTTTTATATATATATATATATATATATATATATATATATATATATATATATATATATATATATATATATATATATAATCCTACTATTCTTCCCAATTTAATCCTTTCTGTAAAATAAAAAACATGAGAGCATAGCCATAGGCAACACAGAGGAGAATTAACAGTCTTAGTGCGCAAAATAGCAACTAGTAATTTAGTATTACTGTTACTTAAAGAGCTCCGTTAATTTAAAAGCTTGAAACATTCATCCAAAATTTCAATATCCCAAGTCATTGTTTAATACTATACCACTAGACATAAGTTTATGTTTTTATACACATTTCATGTTTTCCCACATGCTGTGTTGCTGCCAATAATTTATGACTGATCTGCACCCAGGCTGCCCTTCAGCATTTTATTTAATCTCTGCAACAGTGATTTACAGTGGCTCATCATTAATAATACAAAAATGTACATGTGTGTTAACAACGAAGGCAAAATCCTTGACAGAAAGCAAAAATTTTCAAAAGTTATTGCTTTGCAGAGATGAAGAAAAACACAATAAATCAAAAATCAATTGTTCACTGTTCCTCAGAGCATATAAATTTGTCCAAGGTATTTACTCTAAAATCTATTTTAAAAAAATCTCAGGTTTTTTTGAGGCAGGTTCTAAAAACTAAATAGAAAAAAAAGAAAAAGAAAATCATATTGGAGAGGTTTGTGAACATTTTTCTATCCTTGTGGGGGGAGTGAAAAAAACTTCATTTAAAGTGATGAGTTAGGTTTGATTGTTGTGTTAGTGCTTTTTGATCTGATTAAATCTGACTGGGGACAGGGATACAGCAGAGCTCACATAATCATTTAGAGTAATGTAATTAAAGGTTAATGTGAAAATGAAAGAACTAGTTACATTAAAAATACTTTAAAATTCTATGGTTTAGCACAGTAATACAACAACTGTGGACAGAGATTCATCAATGCTGCCGAGATAAGCTACATTTACAACTAGAACAGAGGTTCTCAACCTGTGGGTCGCGACCCCAGCGGGGGTCGCAGGACTGATCCACGGGGGTCGAGAACCGTTGCGGCACCCGGAAGCGCCCACAGGAACCCTTCTTATAAGGGTTCCTGCGGGGTGACGTCAGCCGAAAACGTCATCACGTATGCGCGTACGTGATGACGTTCGGCCAAAACATCATCACGCGATGCACGGTGACGTCAGAGCCGGGGGTTGCACCGGTGTAAAGGTTGAGAACTGCTGAACTAGAACATACTCCAGAATGGGCAATCTTTGGAATATATAATCCCATTAAAAAAAAAAAAACTTTAAGCAGACATAACCGCACTCTATTAACAAAAATAGCAGCCTCGATGAAAAAAAGCAATTCTCACCCACAGGATACAAACAATGCCCCCGCCTATTGAAACAGTCTATAGTTGAATTAAATTCTTATTCAATATGGACTGGACATACTCCAGAATCTCAATGGAAGAAAAAGTTAAAAACTTCTGCCTAGTTTGGAACTTATATATCCTCAGTCTAATCAGTACAATAGTTTCAAATAAAATCACAATTCCAGTATACCTCATGGTACTGCAACCAAATACTATGAGATAATCCACATACTACATACTAACTTATTCCTTGTACACAAATGTTCACCCTGTGGGAGTGACAGCCATCCTATTCAATTAGAATTCTACATATGTTCACAATAGTTTTATAATACATTAATGGGTGAAATTTATTAAAAGCGATAGCATCGATATTGCGATATCGAATGGATTTTTACCGATATCGTGATATCGATATCGCAATTTTACAGATATCGTGATATCGATACTACCGATATCACGATATTGATACTGCTAATATCACGATATCGAATTTCGGCCGAACCATTGATTTCAATGGCAGAATGGACGGAATTTCGATATCGCGATATCAATATTGGTAAAATTCCGATATCGCGATATCAATAATTTACCGATTTTAATACATTTCGCCCATTGAGTTTAAAGTATTAAGTTTATAAATATACAGCAATAAGTGCAACAGATAATATAGTTGACGTTCATACTCTTGTAAAAAATTAAATATATGTTTAACGTTTAAAATACTGTCAACTTAAAGAATTCAAAGTTTTGTATTTGCTGTACTTGTACTCATGATAACTTTACAGCAATAAAAGAAATATTAAAAAAAAAAATAAAACTAAAAATTCTCATTAGGATTAGCATGGCGTCAAATACAGCACTTGTAAAAATTTTACTTTTGAAGTTATGTGGCTTATTTTAATGCTCTCTGTCTATTTTTATTTTTATTGATAGCAGTCATGTGTTAAACAGACCGCAAAAATGTTAAAGTTGTGACCGTGAAAATATTCACATAATCATATGGGAACATTGTTGCAATCGCAACTTTACTATAGAAATTTTTTCTTGAGTTTACTATAGAACTATTGTCGCGACTTTACTATAGAAAATATTGTTGCAGTCGAAACTTTAAAATTGTATAAAAAATCCTCGACAATCCTGAGGGTTGTTAGGCGACCCCTGGCAAATTGTCATTCGACCCCAAAAAGGGTCGCGACCCCCAAGTTGAGAACCACTGAGTTAAGGGATGATGCGGGGTTTTGCAAGGTGCGTAATGTACATCTATCAACCAGTGAAATATCTACGGTTGGAATTTAGGTACATACAAATTAAAGACACAAAACAACACCTTAAAGTGCACCTCTCACCTCAAAACTAAAACTAATTTAGGTTGTACTAATGAAATAAATGTTTAGTAAATATATATGTATTTAAAAAAATATACCTTTATACAGCGTTTCTCTCTATCATCTTCCCTGTCAGCCCGACTTTTCTTTCCCGAGTGTTGGGTAGGCGGGGCTAAATGATCATTGACATTATAGCTCCTCCAATCAGATCCTTGCGAGATTGTGATTTCAGGGATCTGATTGAAGGAGCTATAATGTAAATCATCATTTACTGACACCCACCTGACACTCGGGAAAGAAAAGGAAGGCTGACTGGGAAGATGACAGAGAGAAACATTGTTTAAAGATACTTTATAAAATACATATATATTTACAAAAACATTTATTCATTAGTAGAATCTAAATTGGTATTAGAGTTTGGGGTGACAGGTCCACTTTAAAATGGTCTAAAATCTAAAACACTGGATTAATAGACAACATTACAGATAGGCAGCCAAGAGACACCTTGTTTTAGAATATCACTGGAACACATATACTACAATGTATTAGATAGATCTAAGCTTTCTTAAATGGTGCAGGGAAGGGCATATATTAACGCTGGCAACCTTTCCACACTTCTAATAACACAAGCTTTACTATTCCGTGGAATCTTAAATTATACATATTCATGAAGTGTACCAGAAAACCCAGTTTATTAAAGATGACTGACACCACTAGAGTGTAAAACAACACAAGCAATACAATGATCCCTTTATCCAGCTACTGCACGGGAATACCTGCCATGGAAACCGACACAGCACTTTTCTTTTCCCTGTTACTCTTTATTTACAAACTATTAAAATACACAACATTTTCCCTTAATTACATAAGTGCCGTCTACTTATAACATCACTGACACTGCCTGTGCAACTAAAACATGAAAAAAAGAGTAAAATAATCATAAACAGCAAGGGCACATTAGTATTCAGAAAGGATTCCCTATTCCCAATGGGCTATTTAACAGGGCACCAGAAAATAGATCTCTCTAGGCAATGCAGGTCACTAGAATTGATAACTCTTGTAAGCAGTGCTTGTGAGTCCGCCTGACTTTCACAGATAATGCACTTTGGATATTAATCCTCTAATAGAATGGATAACGTATGTTGCTGTTATCACTACGGGGGGTTACATTGTAGATTACATAGGATTATATTGACAAATATGTCATCTTCTGTAATGAAGTTTAAACAGCTGATAACTCCACCATCTAAGTCCTGCTTTTATAATTTGCCATGCCACAGTAATGTATATGCTACAGACATGAAATCCAAATGTATCCTCTACAACTGATAAGTACATGTAACCAGAGACCATCAAGAATCTCTAAAATGCATTAAGCCAAAGCAAATGCTACGGTATATTAAACGTTCTACTCATGTTCCCTTGACACATGGAAAATCTAAAACAGCAGAACTAAAGACCTAGAGATCTACCCTCTTCCAAGACATTTTTTTTTTATTTCAAAGTCTTCTCTTAAGATTTGAGTGCTTGAAAAGAATACGGAGATATGTGGGTTTACTTAAACATGTAGGAATGGTAATGTGTAAGTAATTTATGCAGTCTGTAACCGCTAATGTGCAGATGCACCCTGGGAGACTTGTCTATATCAAAGTGTAAATAAGGTAATACTAAAAAGAGGAAACAATATCTGTGCATATCTACCCTGTATTACCTATAAGTAAATATGTATCGGTAGGCTGGTGTGTTTGTGTTAGATGTGTGTAAAATATATCATCTAAATAAAGAAAATCAATGACTAACTAAAGTACAGAGTCAAGCAGAGTTGGGAAAAGTTAGAATCAATTAAAAAGAGGTATAATTTAAAGTTTACCTGTCACCTCAAAACTCTAATACTAATTTAGATTTTACTAATGAAATAAACATTTTGTAAATATACATGTATTTAAAAAAATATACCTTTATACAACATTTCTCTCTCTCAACTTCCCTGTCAACCTGACTTTTCTTTCCCAAGTTGGGTTGGGTGAGGCAAAAACGATGATCGACATTGTAGCTCCTCCAGTTAGATCCCTTAAATCATGGTCTAGTAGGGATCTGATTGGAGGAGATATAATGTGAATCATTGTTTAGCCTCACCCAACCCGACTTGGGAAACAAAAGTCAGGTTGACAGGGAAGATGACAGAGAGAAATGTTGTATAAATGTACATATATATATATATATTACAAAAACATTTATTTAATTAGTACAACTTAAATTAGTATTAGAGTTTTGAGGTGACAGATAGGGAAGGTATGTACCTATATTACCTTCCTGTCCACAGAAGTAGGAATTGAGCAAATATTGTATTCTCTGACTGACGTGTAGCAACTCATTATTCTCAAAAGGACAGCTAGAGGAAAGTTTTGACAAAGATACTGCTAATAGCAGTATTGTAGCTGTTAAAAATATGTATATTGTTTCCTATGGTATAAGTCACACTTGCAACAAATAGTCAAAGTTGTTTTCTTCCTGTATGCTGTATGGGAGATGCTGAAAATGTATGCATATGCTTTATCTATTCTTAATAAGACACTAGTTAGATACTGTTGCCAAATGGATGTGTGCCATATATATATATATATACAGTATATATATATATATATATATATATATACATACAAGAGAAATTTTGGTTTGTAGTGTTTTTTTTCTATTGATGTTCAATCTTGAAAAGAAAATCAGTAAAAAAGTGGTAATAATAATTACCACACCAATATTAAAATGACCTCTCTAGAAGCATTCTCTAGGCATTATATCTCTCAATTAAATGTTTGGGTGTGCCATACTTAAACAAAACTTTAGACACATGTTGTGCCAATCTCCTGAGTATTTATTGATTTAAAACATGAAATAATATCACTTACCAGTTGTTCACTTGAAGTATAGTGAGACCTGTGTCTTGTGCCAACTGTTTTTTCTGTTCTTCTGATGGGTAAGGGTGCTGCAAAATATAAAGAATGATTTTCTTTTTAAAAGCCAATGTATCTTATTTTATTAGAAATAAATATTCAACCTTGCAGTCCAAAAAGGGGTATAATACAGAGCCATTATAAGTTTTAATACCAACATAAGTAACATGGCACTGTTAAAGTGGTCCTGTCATCTCAAAACTAATACTAATTTAGGTTGTACTAATGAAATAAACATTTTTGTAAATATATATGTATTAATAAATGTACCTTTATACAGTGTTAATCTCTGTCATCTTCCCTGTCAGCCCGGCTTTTCTTTCTGGAGTTGGGTTGTGCGGGGCTAAATGATGATTGACATTATAGTTTCTCCAATCAGATCCCTGCTACATCATGATTTAAGGGATCTGATTGGAGATGCTATAATGTCAATCATCAATTAGCCCCGCCCACCCAACTCTGGAAAGAAAAGTCGGGCTGACAGGGAGGATGACAGAGAGAAATGTTGTATAAATGTACATATATATATATATATATTACAAAAACATTTATTTAATTAGTACAACTTAAATTAGTAATAGAGTTTTGAGGTGACAGGTGCACTTTGAGAAAAGGGTCTATGTGACTATTCTAGCATTTTTCATAAGAACAACCTCCATGGCTACTTTAGGCAGGTGTTAACTGACATTTGCTGTAAAAGAGAATGTGTTGCCTTAATGTCCATTCTCTGTACATGATTTAACCATATGTGCATGAATATGTTTGTATCCAAGTACAGTTTAATTTATACAGCACAACTACAGTATATTAAGCACAACTGAACTTTATAAGAAGATGTCAGCATAAGCCCATACACCTTCTCAAAATAAACATGTTTGTTGAAGGACTGAGTATGCTGGGTTAAACATCTGGCTACTACTGCACATGGTCCATTACCTAATTTAAATAGGGAAGTGCTAGCATGCAGCAGCCCTAAATTTGGCAAATATGTTGGTTAGGTACACAATGTGCAATAATACAGGCATGGGCAGTGTTCAAAATATACAAACTTGCTGGAAAGTCATTGTTGCAGAGCATTAAAAGATACAAAATGAACAAGGTTCTCAACCTTCAGAATTTTTGGTTCAAGTAAGAGAGTGATTTTCATATTCAAGGGTCTCCTCTTCCTCTTCTGATGCCCAGAAAGTAAAACCCGAGAACTTGAGAACTGGTTCTTACCCATAGGAAAATTAAGGGCGATATTTACTAAAGTTGAAAACTACATTTTTTTTTTTTACCTTTTCCCTGATTTCTAATTTTTGAAAAAATCATTTTCATCTTTAGTATTTTTCGCCCTAAGACAGTTGGCAACTATGCAATGGAGATGAACAGCTCCCACGCATTAATAAACCAAAATAGTCAGAATAATATAGCTCTGTGTCCAAAATAAGTAACCCTTATATGTTTTACTGAATCCTGAAAGTATGGTGAAAATAAGCCATACCTACAAACTCAGTGGAGGTGTCAATGAGGCCCACTACTAGAAGAATATCAGATATAAGAATTAGCAAAGTAAACGGCTTTTAGGAACTCTGGCTTTACATAGATATTGAATTTACCCACGATTGGCACACGGTTGAAAAATGTATAAAGTCAAGCTATCAAGTGAAACATTTCTTCTCCCTGACATCTAATTCAGTTTAAAGAATAAAAAAGTAAAATCTAGAAAAGTTGCTCTAGCAGCATATATCCCATTATGTGGATCATCACTGAAATTCTAGGATCTTGAACACCAGCCAAATGAAGGTCATTGAACAGCACATTTTGCTTGACATTAACATAACTATCTTGGGTTAATCATGAGACAGTGAGGCCATATACCGCTTTTGAAAGGGTTTTTTTTTTAAAACATAATCTTGTGGCTAATTACAGGATAACATTTCTTATGTGAGGCTAAAAGTTTCTTATAAATGTGTAATGACATCACACTAAAGGACTGATTACAGCAATATAATGAACACAGTCATTCAATGAGCAATCCCAAATTATACTGGTTTTTAAAATGTGACCTTCAAGCTATTTTTTGTATAGCAATATGCAGCTAGATTGGCAGCTTTATAGATTACAAAGTATGGGCTGCCTAGTGTATATGTCATTTTTATTTTTACAATATAGATAAATGCTCTGAAATTAACTTTAATCGTGTGTCCTGAAATGAGTTCTTCATAAAATGATCACCTGTCAGCAACACAATATAACCAGCTGGGGCAGTGTTATGCATGATAATAATTTAATGGGATAATGCACACTATTGGGTAACTCAGTACCTGAAAATGAATGATATTATCCCTTTTATAATAGCTATATTATATGCAGTAATGCCAGTGGGACTTTGGGGCTTATTCATGAAAGTTTGAGTTGCATAAAGGTCCAAATTCGCATTCATTTACCACTTAACAATCTTCATGTATTCAGCAAACTCTGTGATGTGGCAAATTTGAGACCAGTTCAGGCATTTATGATGGCCATGACATTTTTGCACACACATGCACAAGTAATTCACCTATTCCTCAAGGGTTTGCTTCTTTGCTAAAGGTAACCGCCACTTAGTGAATAAGGAGTAGTGAATTCACAGCAATCCAAAGCAATCAAAGTGACATGAATACACTTCAATAATCTAAGGAGGTAAACAGGTTCTGACCTTAAACATATAAAACTTCATTTATTGGCAGACTGTTGGAAACTACACTGCTCCCACTACGGTGTGTAATCGTTAAAAGTTAAGTAAACCCAAGCTATAAAGAAAGCTCTACCTACCTATTATATCTAAATTTACCGTTATATATATAAATATAACGATTAAGAAACTCCTGACTCACCTCTTAATTCAGCTGGGCTCAATAACCCCCTGTAGCTGCTCCCTCCCACTAAACAACTTCTTTGTATGGGAAGAACAAGCTTTTAGTCACGCCCCCTCCTCTCCCTGACTTCTCTCTCCACAGCCTACTGCACAGGCAGTCAGACAGCTCTAATTTGCACATGCTCAGGGTTAGAAACAAGCTTTTTAGATAAGAAGAAGGGGAAGGGTTTTCCTTACAAGAACGTCTCTCTGTATAGTGAGTGATGTCACTCGGGGGTGGGGCTTATTGGCACTATACAGGAAGAGTCTGTACACAGAATGAGAGGGGGACCAGGTCTGTTTAAACAAGAGGCAAGCACTACTGATCATTTTATCATTTTATTGTTTAAGTTGGCTATACAAATACGTATTCAAATAGAAATAATGTTTTATCCAAACTTTTCATACTCTTTACGTTTAAAGAATCTGCTTATTTATTCAGAGGATTTAGCTAAAATATGATTATTATAAGAGGATTAATCTTCTGCAAACCCTACAGAAACAAAATACAATTTAGTGAGAATTGTTTAACCAACAAATACAACATGGCTGATACGTCCAATACAGAAAAAATCAGACGCAGATAAATAAAGTTCATCAATTCAGCTTCAAAGATAACATTTTTACAAGTGCTGTCTATGATTATCTGCCATGCCAAGCCAAATGGGAATTTGTATATCTCTTTTTAAGGAAAGCTGGAGTTAAGGAACATGGAACTCCTTAGTGAAAGTAGATTTTGTTATCAGCTATTATATTTAACTAAACATGGCCCCTGCTTTTACACTTTTATCACTTGGTTTTAAGGGTGATGCCAAAGTGTTTTTGACTTGGACCTATACACACCACAAACTAACTCCTAATTACTTTTGTGTGACCATGTGTATGCTAAGCTGTCAGATGCAACTCAGATTTATGGTGACCGTAACGTCCAAAATTGAAAATGCCTAAAATGAATTTATAGTTAATATATACAGTATATTCAACCTGTGCTTCAGAAATTCTAAACTGTGTCTATAAAAGTCTGATACTTAACTTTGAAAAATTGGACTTTTAGGTTCACTTGCTGAATCTGTATTATTTAAAGCTCCAAAGAAAACAATATGATTTGGGTGAGGTCTGTTTAACAACATGTCTGCTACCAGTAAAAATAAAACAGAAGCAATAAAACAAATGTAACTTCTTACAAGTGTCATATGACAATCCGAGTGATCATTTTGTATGTTTTTTTTTTTTTTGGTGTTACTGATCCTTTCAGCATGCAACATAGTCAGTGGATAGAATAAAGGCATGTTGTATGAAATGCTCACAAAATAGCTAAATGCAGTTGGTTTTATATAAACTATTACATGTGCAGCCTATCACCCATCTAGCTATTATGTAGTGTTTATCCACTGCAAATTGTGTGATCAGCAATTTATTAGTTTATAGTTTTCGGTAACTGCGAACATTCCACTACAGAAAGAGGGAAATAGAAATAATATTGGTTACTGTCATGTGTGAGCTGCCTCCCATTACTGTTTGTAAAGGGGAAATATTTGTTCCCTACTTTATGATCAAATGAGTGATCGCAATTGGTAAAATGTAAACGATGAGAAGGGGAGTTTGCATCAACAGTCAAAGTCACAATTTGTCCATTTTAAACTACCCAAGTTTCTTTAAATAGCTGTGACTGGGTAAGTGTATAACTATGCTTGGATGATTATGAATACTAAACTGAATAGGGCACCTGTGAGAAGACAATTTCTGAGCTACAGCCTTTAATTCCATTAACATTATTTTCTAAGAAGGATTAAACAAGCCCTAACATTTCTTAGCTGCCTGTTCTGTTGCACATTTTACTCTACACAGCCTGTTGATTTTAAACCATCCCCTTATTTCTCCTATGGTGCATTGCAAACTTTAAAATGCTTATAGCAAATATTTGAAAATCTAGGGGTGAAATTTGTTAAACTTGGAAAGTCCACTCTGGGTCTTTCCGAGTTTAGAGAGAGAAATTTCGCATTGTTCTCGCGAGATTTTTTTTTTTTTTTTTTTTTGAGATTTCAAGATTGCGTTTTTCAATCTCGATTTTTCAGAATTTTCGATGGAAAGGTAGCCATGCTTCTAATGTAAAATATGGCCGCCTTTCCATCAAAAAAAATGTGAAAAATCGAACTTGATCTCGAAAAAACTCTCAAGATTTCACTCAGTAAACTCAGAAAGAACAAGAGCGGTCTTTGCGAGTTTAATAAATTTTGCTCCTAGTGTGATTTCCCTACGTTTAATAGCAAGAAAATTAAAAATCTGTATAGAAACCAGCAGTGGACTAGTCCTCTAACTTAGCCAAAAAATTGCAGTTCAGAAATATCAAAAAACATTTTTGATTTTTTTTTTAAAACAAATGTATGATAAATATTAACATACCCACAAAACTTAATATGATCATCCTGAACATTATTAAATTATTTCAAAAGATTTGTGAATGTTCATAAACGGTAAACCCACCATTATTTTGGCAAGGTTGTCCCCAGCTCATCTAGGAAATATGTGTCTACACTCTGTCTCACTCTGGGATATAGTAAAAAAAAATACTGTAACAAACATTACATGTTCATTAAAAGTAATTTGTGAAAAAAACACATTTAAAGGTAAAGTGAATGTTTTAAATCTAATCTCTTTTGCTATTAATCCTATTAGTCAACTAAAAGTCTTATCTTATGATCTTTTCATTGGGGTAAACTCTGTTATGTCATAAAGAAAGCAAATAATTGCTAGTTGCCTCCAGCCATTCCAAATGAGAGCTTAATGGCTTTTACATTATTTTCCGTTGTTCTGCATTCTTTTCAGACAAGACCAGGCAAATTAGAAAGGCAATGAAGAAAAAAATGTTTCTTGCACCCTTAATTGCCCGTACGTGTCAGCAAGGTTCAATGCTTCCCTGCTGCTGCTGCTCAATGGGTTAACTGCACTTTTCCCAAACTGCACTATTGCGTGCTAAAGTCATCTGATCTCCTTTTCAGTATATTTATTGGCTTACTGTAGCAGAAACTTCTAATTTCATGAAAAATCTATAATTGGGCATAATCACATGAAGGCCGTGACTTCATACTGCTAATCTGTCTCAGCCAACGGTTCATAATGGCACAGACCTTTTAAATGAAACTTAATATGTTTAAAAATTTTGGAATACACTTTAGGTTTTTGTCTGTTTAAATGTTTTCAATAAAATGTTTTTAACACCTTTTAATGTTCTTTAACAGCATTGTGGGAGGATAGAGGTGTTAACTACTAGTCCCAAATAAATTAAGCCTACTGTATCCTAGGGTATGTCATCTTTCTCCTTGTATAGTTCTTGGAATAAGTGACAAAGGTATAATCAGTGCCCCTAGTAATATGGTTACCCATAGTAACCAATCAGTAGTCGGCATTCTCTAGTATAAGGAAGCAAGAATAATAAAAGGCAACTTCTGATTGGTTGCTACAGGTTTAATAATCTTTGTAAAGTTTGCATCTGTTGATGATTTCTCATGAACAACTGAATAAATCATTTTATAACATCATTTGAAAACTTAATTCAGGGCCATATTTCCCCAACAACTTCTGACGCAACTTGGAAAAGTTTAGGTATAAATCCTTCTTACTGCAAATCTAGTGGGTTGATATGGAAGCACTTGAGAGAAACAGGGAAAGGAACCAGCTTGATTTTTTAGATTTCTACTTAAATGCTAAGCTACATTTGGCCCACCAGGTGCCGTACTTGCCCCAATGTGTTTTAAAGTCATTTTTTTGTAGCTTCCCTTGCTGAGTAATACATTGGTACATGTACATGTCATGGAGAGGATTTGTTCCAAAGTTATTGCTTCATAAATCCATGAGGGCATGTTTTTGTTTTTACTTGGTCTTTGGAATGAACTGTTCCTTTAAAATATAAAGGTAACTGTTCATTTCATCACGGCAGAGGAAAAAATATAGCAATTTTCACTAATAAACCCAGATTTGCAGATAAATATTGTTCTAGAGACAGTAATATTCTGCCCAGAAGATTTAAGGAAACACTGTAGAAAAGGTAAATGAATGCAAACATTGCAATAAAGCAGCTTATATGTTTTCTTTTTCTTAGGAGTGTCTTGCTTAGGGTAAGAACATCTCTTGTGTTCATGCAGTCAGTAAAAGATTACCACCTATTTTTTTTTTATGGTATTTATGACAGATTAGTCAGTGCTTTATAGAGATTATTCAAACACTAAAGTCTCTGCCACTGTGGAGTTTACAATCTAATTTCCCTACATAATTACACACACATAGATTAGGGCTAATTTGGTCAGAATCCAAGTCGGTATCTGGAGACAATCCTTGCAAGTATGGGGCGAACATACAAACTCCATATAAATGATATTTAGATGATTTCCCAGATTGATAAATGAATAAATACATACATGCATGGAATTTAACTCAGCACCTCTGCCTGACCTCAGAACGACAATGCTAGGCACCAAGCAGCCAACATATGGAGCTCACACAAACCATGGTACTTATAAATTGCTTGGGAACTCCCTTGCACGGTACCAAGTAATAGTTCTAGAACCATTTTGCTTGATAAAAAAGAAACAAAACTGACAGAGAGAAATAAAATGAATGCATTCAACATCAAATGTAACATTTTACTAGTACTGTATTTGCTATGCCAATCCAAATGAGAATTTCTATATTTTGGGTGTTACTGGTCCTTAAAATATTTCTGTATCACCCCCAAAGTCTAACTTCATTAAGCCCAGTCTACCGTATTCTAAGGTCCTTATCACACATAGCTTTGTATAGCTGCCAAACAATGGACTTCTTTCTTTGCTACGTGACATATTTCCCAGCATGACTACAAAAGGTAGCTTGGTCTGCCCTCCTCAGAAACTATTGATTTCTGATAGAGATATACTACTACACACTGGTACAAGTGTCCTGGTCTTGCGAGTGAAATACAAATCCTAACATCACCTTGCAGTGACTGGCGCTTTAACTTACCCAGAACCATCAGGAAGATCACAGGCCAGAAAAAAATTGGCCTTAGGTTCATATGTATCCTTTTTACAGTCAAGCCGCTGGAGTGTATCTTATTAGGACTCAGTATGGTATTGGCATCATGATTTAAGTTCACAGAGATTGAAAACCTTTGCGTAAGACAGACACTGATGAAATTACCTTTAAGTGTCTGAGGAAATCTGACTATTCTCTTGTAAAGAGTGAGTTGAGACTTTTACTTGATCTCCATTAGCCTTGTACCATTATCTCTTAAAAGCTTAATTATTTGCAAACAATTGATCAAGATGGGAATATGAGAAAGGATATTCTGGGACCAGGGGGATAACTACAATGCATTAGGAGAGCAAACAATATTACCTTTAGTTCTCGCAAAAGGAATTAATGATTGGGACATGTGTATAAAGCATTGCACGGGATGTAATGCTTCTCCTGAAGTGCTTTCTCTTTGTTATGTGCAAACACCTAACGTATGAGTAAAAACCCATAAAACAGATAATATATATGGGAAAGCAGATTGTCTTTCCCATAATCAATGCCGTACATGCATCTTTGAAGACTCAATTCCAAGTTTCCTGTAAGGCCCTTAACTGTTCATTACCATTACTTCCCTGTTTATTTACTCTATTCAGCCTAATCTGATAACCCTACAAAGAATTCTCCAGAATGGAAGCAAAAAAAAAACATATTAATAAGAATTTAACAAGCAGCTAAGGCTAGACCTGAAATCTTAGCTTTTTCTCATTCTAAAAACAATTATTTATACTCTTTAAAAGAACAGTAACACCAAAAATTAAAAAATGGCGTCAAATGCATTTATAGTTACTATATATTCAATGAATGGTCCCAAAAATGATTAATTGTATCCAGAAAGTACAAGATATCTAGCTATTTAACTTTTTAAAAAAAAGGGGGCTTTCTGGCACACTTTCTGATTATGTATTATCTAAAGCGCCAAAGAAAACAATAGGACTGGGTGAAAGAATTAATTTAATTAAAAAGATAACATTTTCACAGGTGCTGTATTTGAATAACTGCCGATCCAATCCAAATGGGAATTTGAATTCTTTTTAGTGTTACTGGTCCTTTAAGTTTTTATTTTAGTGGGTTGTGAAAAATTGCCTTTGCATTAACACTGGTATATTTTTGTGATACATTTGATATAAAAATAATAGCACTTACTCATTGCTTTTCTTTCATGTCTGACCGCTATTGTTCAATTATTCCTATTGGTACTAATCCTGTCACATTGTTAACATTGCGTTTTATGTGTTGTCACTTCAGTAGCTGGTAACCGACTATCGACAATACAGAAAAATGTCCTTCCACTAATGTCTCCTACTTTCCGTTGGATTCAGTTGAATCCAATCCTATGATTGGAAGAGGATTTTCTTTATCGGCGAATATTCATAGGAGTTTTTTCCCTGCCTTTTTTGCTATTACAAATTTAACTCAGTTATGAACGCGGCGCATTTTTACGCTGTGTGTGATGGCAACTGTTAAATTCCTATTGAAACAAATCTGATCACATAAAATACACCGTGCTCCATATGCTCAAAGAAATAGCGCAGGTAGCTTTCTAGCCTCATACGCTCTCAATGGAACGCTAATGTGAATGCATTTCTTCCATTAGCATTGTTCTTTATGGGTTTTTTCTGGCGTCTATTCTCAGCTTTTTTTTCGTCGGAGAATTAAAAAAAAATACGCTGCGCACAATACGAA
This sequence comes from Pipa parva, assembly GCA_019650415.1. Lineage (NCBI taxonomy): Eukaryota > Metazoa > Chordata > Amphibia > Anura > Pipidae > Pipa > Pipa parva. The sequence goes on from WMED01000968.1 coordinate 17,448, forward strand.
CCTAGTCTTAAGGGAATAGATAAAGTAGAGAAAGGAGTGTTCATTGTAAATTGCTTTGTGATTGTTGAGAGGAGACTTTTTTGTGTATTTAAAAATAGCATGGGGCTCACTTTATGGTCATTGCCAGTAAAATTAAACATGTAAAGGTTGCTTTACTATAATCAAATAATAAAAGATGTAAAATATTTAAATACCATATAACAAATAAGAGAGAACAATTGCTAATCTAGATGATTACGTTAGTTTATTTGTTTCTATGACATATTATGGTTAATTTATAAGTGAACTTCCCCTTTAAGGCTGTGTAAAATAATAAAAGGGATTACAGAAAGGGAAATAATGTGATGACAATGTCCCTTTACTCTTTGCTGAAATAACTGTAAAGGTATTTTATGAATACCATAAAGTAGCCAGATAATGACAGCAAACACACAACCATGGGAAAAAGTAGCATTTATATACTGTAGTTTGCTGTATATAAAACCGTTGATATAAGTAAAGGCTTATATATGCTTTGTCTAATTGTGCTTTTAGTCCCTTTTTTTAAATGAATTTCCTTTACATTGTAAACAAACCTGCAGATTTCACAGCGTTGCTAACCAAGCTATTGTTTTGCTGGATGTCATTTTCTAATCACATAATGTAAATCTTTTGAAATATTATGAACTGAGACACAGCAAATAATCTAAGATCGATTATTTATCTGATGCTTGTAAATCCACTTTTGGGTAAGTGGGTTATGTGAATCTCTGTTTGTAATGTGAGAATGACAATGCAAATGAAGATTTGAATTTCAGCCGAGCCATGAATATTTTACAAAAAAAAAAAACAAAAAACAAAATCAAATCTAGATTTATTTCTTTGCCTTGACTCACTGATTTCAAGTTTCACGTGTCAGGTGCAAATATCTAAAACAAGAAAATCAGTAGGTGAACCAGATCAGTCCTTCAGTGAGCGGAAAGAACGTAAATGTGACACATTCAATTTAAACGTTTAACTTTCCCTCCATCTTATTGCATATTCAATATTAATTAACTGTGCATCGCATTTCTTGAAAAAAAAAAAAGGTTTTCATTAACAATTCAGTGGATCTGTACATGGGCACAGGCTTCCTAACCAGTAAGTACAATGGGAAATGAAACACACAGACAGATGGAAAATGTCCAGGTTTATATCTTAATGAACCTCCTTGTTCAAATGTTCTCCTTTCATCAAAGTTTCCAGAGCTGGAAGCCTTTGTGGATGCCAGGACAGTGATACACTCTTTATCTTATCTCTTCTCATAACCACGTATCAAAAGCATTCTCTCCCTCATCCCTGTGCCCCTGGATTTTGTAACTGTATGAAGGAAATTTGAAAATAATGTTACACAGAACTAACTGCTCAGATAAATAAAAGCCCAAACTATCCACGGACTTCACCCCCGGTAATTCCATATGACACTGAAGTGTTTGAGCTTTGAAGGAAGTAACAGGGGCACATACAATGAGCGAAACATGACATGTAACAAAGGGCTTTAGCGAATGCCTTTGGAGAAAAATGAATTCAGGGTTAAAACGGAAAGTATGAATTATAAAATAGTAGCGCTAAATATACACAATAACAATGAAAATGTGTTAAATGTGATGAGTGAAAAGTCCAATATCAATGGTGCAGCTTCTTCTTAGTGTACTGAGCATCCACTTCTCAGAAAACCAAAACCAAACGAAATGACCAATAAAAGGAGAAAAAGCACAAAAAAATTTGGACACCTAAGTGTCTTATCAATGAGGAGATGAATAATAAAAAGTGTAGAAAAATAAGGCTGTCTGTGCTGTCTGTCTATACACTGAAGAGGTGGTCTTATATCGTTTTCACTTTTTGAGCACCATATAGCCTGTCTGTTTAGAAGGCTTTTTCTACACTTTTTATTATTCATCTACTCATTGATAAGACACTCAGGTGTCCAAATTATTTTTTGCGCTTTTTCTCCTTTTATAGCTCATTTCGTTTAAAATGGAAAGTATATTTGTAAAAAAAAAAAAAAAATGTCAGAATGATCTTAATTATCTATATCTTTAAAGACTGAAATCAAAAATTGCCCTGACAATTTATAAGTTAATTGTTGTTTCTACACGTGGTAATTTACGTGCTTGAATGTAATAAATAATGTCACTCTTGAAGATCATCTCTCAATATGAGAATTTCAGGCCTAGGTCACACAGGAGAGTCAATGGTTTTGATGCCTGTAGTATTGCAGTGAAAAGGAGTCACAAATTTAAGGAGATCATATGGCAAGGATGGCAGCAGGAACATAGGTCACAAAGCATGATTGCCACCTAGAAAACACACCTTGCTTTCCATGGAATCATGATATATGCCATTGTAATTCCAAGTGATATCTATTCCTGATTCCGATTCACGACATGTTTATTTCATGGCAAGACATAAAGACAGATAAGAATCTCCTGCATATAATATATTTCTCCATCTGTTTTGTTTATTAAATTCTATCAAAACAAAATGCAGAAATGTAGCTACAGAGGTTACAGATGACCCAGCACCCCATCATAGATCTTCAGAAATATAACAAAGAGAAACATTCCTATACTCTCATGAGTCATCTTCTCACCTGAGAGATTTAATATATCATACAAGTTAACCTTAGAACAAATTCACAAGACTAACTGACAATGTATCAGGGAGTCTGTGGTAAAAGCAATGCTTTGAACTTCTCCCTTGATCAGGCAAGCTTTGCTCTTTGAATGGTTAGTTACAATTGGCAAGATCAACAGTAGGCGAAACTTACAAAAAGCTTGTTAGAAAATAACTTTCCTTTGCATACCTTTTGTTCTTTTTGAAAAATCACAATAATATGGGTGTCTTCACCCTTGAAGACATGGCCCATGGCCTCCTTGCCCCAGAGGGGCACATCAGAAGTAGTAGTCCTAGCCTCCCAATGCGCCCCTCTATACTGCCCTTACTGTATGATGAATGGCCAATGCCATCCCCAATATTTTGGTGCCCACCATTCTGCTGCATCATCACTTTACACAGCGATGATGTAATGAAAGCACCCCGCCTTTTAAAATTTCTCTGTAGCCACCCATGCACAATAGGGAAATATTCTAATGTAGCAACTCAAGTATATATTTGAACATTACAATATAGGAAAATATTTAAAATATGAAATTCTTTTTGTTTTTACATATTCGCCCTTTCAGGACAAAAGCAATGTGCTCTTTCTATTTAATTGAAGCTTTGAGGTCATTCACTAACACAATCTATTTCTTTTTTTATTTTGTCAGGGAGAAAGGAAGAAACAAAGGAATAATGTAGCGTGTAATGAGTGGGTGAAAAGGTATAGCAAAGGGGACAGAAACTAGGGGTTGGCACAGCTGTTTCACAGATAACAGGTCATCTGTTATCTTACAGAATCTTTTTAAGCTATTTTAATTGAAGGGTTTCAAGCAATTAATGGGAATCAAGATATATAATTTGCATATGTGGATATTAGGTTATTAAATATGCACCGGAGCTTGATCTGTTTCTAGCAGTGTAACATAACTTATAAAAGCTTTCTGTATTTAAAGTACCAGTAACACCAGAATGGCAGTTATTGCTAAATAGTAGTGGAAAAGTTAAAGTTGAGTGCCCGATTTGTAATGTTTTAAGCTTGTTTTTCTTTCTTGTGGTCACGGCCATCTTGAATCTGTTAAGAAAACAAACCCTTGCCTAGTCCTATTGTTTCTGGATTGGAATTGTAGATAATACATATCCACAAAGTGCAGCGCGGTCGCCATTCAAGCCAGTGGCACCCGTCGGGTGCTTAGTTTTAAAGGTGTTTTGATCATGGTGACCCCTGCCACAGTCAAAACACCCATGTGTCACTGCCCTAAAGATCAGTCTATATGCTTCATAGGAGGGTTAGCTTTATTTAAGTCATTAAGTCTTAACAAAACAAGCTGTTACCAGCAAGCAAGCTCTGCTACTGAACTCCCACATTACTCTATTACCCAGCTCTACCTGCTAATTCTACACATGTATGTATGTATGTATTTATTCATTTATATAGCACTGATATATTATGCAGCACTTTACAGAGATTCACCATTCAATTTAGTCCCTGCCCCGTGGAACTTACGATCTAGTTTCCCTATTCAGTCACAAACACATAGACACACACAGATGTATGTTTTTGGATTGTGGAAGGAAACAGGAGTGCCCAGAGGAACCACACGCAGGTGCAGGGAGAACATACAAACTCCATGCAGATGAAGTCCAGGGTGGAATTGAACCCAGCACTGCAAGGCAGCAGTGCTAACCATTGAGCCCCTGTCAGTAGGGATGCTAATGATGTTTTCTGTTGGTTTATCCATTGCTCTCTAGTAGACTACAAACCTTCTAGCGGAAGTTATTTTTAATTAGAGATGTGTTATTGACTATAGACTATACTAGACGAAACCAGGTGGTATAGCACATGGGTAGCACCATGTAAAGCATCATGACAGAACTGAAACCTTTAGGGAAGGGCTAAAAGCGGAGGTGGAACAGAGCTCAGAGATGCTCACTCAAATGGAACATCTACAATCCCTTTACAAGAGTTGCTCCATACCCAGAAGAAAAGCATCACTAAAACTCTATTCAAATATTAGCACTGAACAATAAATATTGGTAGATGCATTTATGACCAGCTGGTTAGAGATTTGAGCTTTTACTTCAATCAGTTTGTATTACATAGATGTAGATGATTCAGATTATACAATAAGGTTATGGAAAATGGTAACTTCTATAAATACAATATGAAGAGAATTGACAAAATATGCAGAATGCTCTATTACTGCCCGGCAGGTATTTAAACATCTCCACCAGAGAAAGTTAGCAGCGTAAGCACCAGAAAAATAAAATGTCTCCTTTGGACTGGCATGGCATGCAAATTTAAGCATGCCATTGCTTTCTGACTGTTGTTATATGTACTGATGGCAGCCAGTATTTGTATTTTAAACTTCCTTTTCCCAAATTTTCCATGAGAGTAAGTGTAGGTGTCCATTTGTATCATAACTACGTTGTTCACTTCCATTTTACACTTTTAACCCTTTTAATTAAACTCGAATGCTAGCTATTGTATTTCAATTTTCTGAATTAGCTTTACTACTCAAATGAATGCTATTTTTTCCCTGAGTGAACATTATCAAAGATGCACTTTGTGCTAGTAATTTGCATTACAAAAGCAGAGGATGGTGAAGCCTTACAACATAGCTTGAATTTATAATAGCTGAGCCCTGTATCTTTATAAATACTTGAATGGAAAAAAAAATCTGCTCTTAGTAGCACAATTTGCCTGCAAATCATTGTTTCATAGACATTTAATATTTGTATACTGTTGCATGAATTTTTTTTTTTAATTGCGCACAATGTTTATATCTATATATATTATATGTATTTATTGACCACTGTTTCAACACATTGTTATTAGAGCTTATTACCCCTCTATCTGTTTTTGTAATGTCTTCCTTCCACCTAGATTGTAAGCTCTAAGGGGCAGGAAACTCCAATCTCTTGTGTCAACCACAACCTGGCACTTAAAGGGGAAATTTATCAAACTTGGAAAGACCTCTCTGGGTCTTTACGAGTTTACTGAGAGAAATCTCACATTGTTCTTGTGAGATTTCTTTTGAGATCGAGTTTTTCTATCCTGATTTTTCAAAATTTTTGATGGAAAAGTAGCCATGCTACTAATGTAAAATATATGGCTACATTACTACTGAAAAAAATTCAAAAAATTGAGATAGAAAAACTCGATCTCGAACAATGCGAGATTTCTCTGGTTAAACTCAGAAAGATCCAGAGTAGTCTTTCCGAGTTTAATAGATTTCGCCCAAGTTGTGTTATATCATTGTGAGATTTTATTGTATTGTATAATGTACTTTTTCCATGTCTGTATTATGTTTGTATTGCTGAATTGTACAGTGCTGTGTACATTTGTGGTGCTATATAAATAAACTTATACATAGATACATATCTATCTAAATTATCTATACCTTACATACCTACTGTATCTATCTCTTATCCATTCCTATACCCAGAGCCGACTCTGCCATTAGGCAGAGCAGGCAAATGCTAGGGGCGCCCCCTGTCCAGGGGGCGCAGATAGGGCTAGAGCCATCTCTGCCTATACCAAATATAGACACGATAATGTATTCAAAATATAGGAATATGTATTCAGTCATTCATCTCTCCAGAGTTTTGAAAAAACAAATATACATTATACACAGGAAATGCTTATGAAAGTTTCAGAACTAAACTATTGTTAGCTGTTGGCAAATTGTTTTAGGGACTTTGTTATACACTCCAATTTAGTACACTGCATAGAACTACTCTATCAAAGCTGTTGCCTGTCAGAGGATGATGGAAGCTGTAGTTTTTGTCTGAAAATGTGTGTAAGAGAATATTGCACACAGACTGACTCTCACTGCTAAGGGATCACATCTGATGCATAAGTTATTGGTAGGTTATGTCTGATAAGAAATCAGTTCATAGCAGACCCTTTGCAATGCAATTAAGCCCAAACAGATATCATCTGGGATCCCACCACAAAACAAACACAATTTAAAATTTTGGGGGATATTTATAAATGTCATTTCAACCTATTTGACGCAATTCAATCTGTTTCAACGCTTTTTCGCTGCATTATTACCCTTTTTAATTCTTTTTTTCCGCATTTTTGTTTTCCCTCAGTTTATGCAGTGCTGAATAAAATATACTGAACAAGATCGATATCAATGCCTTAATACCATTACACTTTACATTACTTTCACTGGAGCTCCTTTACCATCAATATTGATATTGCCGATCTTTTCGATGGGGACTTTGGAAAAATGATCTAAACTATGTATGTATGTATAATTTTATTTATAAAGTGCCACAGATTACGCAGCGCTGTACAATTCAGCAATACAAGTACAATAGAGACATGGGAAAAGTGCATCAACCAATAAAAGTCAAATAATAAAAGGATACATCACTTTAAGGGGGTTATTCACTAAGGTGCGAATTCGACTGTTGAATTCGCAAACAGCAGATTCCCATAGCAAATCCGCTACAATTTCCCCATTGTAAAGTCGTGACAATTTTCCTATAATAAAGTCGCAACAATAAAGTCGCAACAATTTTCCCATAATAAAGTCGCAACTGCGACAATATTCTCATTATAAAGATGCGACTGCGACAGCTAGCAGCCTATTGCAACTGTCTTTATCTGGCAATTTTGCACCTATACGCAACAATTCGGACTTTAGTGAATAACCCCCTAAGTGTTAGGTTGCGGTTGACACATGAGGTTGGAGGTCCCTGCCCCATAGAGCTTACAATCTATCACCACACGAACACTTTTCAGTGATAAAAAAGGTCAGAAGGGTCTTAATGAATATGAATATTTTCGACCTAGTTAAAGCTATATTGCTTTGGAAATACCAGGAGAAAACTTTTACAATTTTTATAAATACCCCCCCCCCCCCCTCCCCTTACTGTCCAAAGTTGCCAAATATATCTTCCTGTGTATGGCTGGATACATTAATCAAATTTTGCAACAAGGATTGATCTGATCACTACAGTGTTTTTAAATTTACTGAAACCAGCACATTGCAGGAAGACTTTTGATTCATATTCAATCAATTAAAGTTTTTAAGAAAATTTCCCAGCATGCATGGGGTCAATTTATCAATCAATTAAAGTGATCATTGCTGATTGTGTTTGTTTGATAATCATTTAGAAACTCGTCTATTTTTAGATGATTCAGTAAAACAAAGATCGTCCGATCGTTGCTGAACAAGCTTGTTTGTGCATGGCAAGCTTGTGTGAGCAATTAGGTTTCTTTCATAGCCTTCTTACTTTCTTGATTATACTGGAAGTCCTGAACATCACAACCAACTCCTCAAACATGAATACTCGTTCCTCGTTACAGAGGTTTATATGTCCTTCTTGCTCCAGCTTTGAAGAATAGCACATAAACGACTAGGGCAAAACTTACTAAACTAAAGCCTTAATTCTGCCTTTTCAAGTTTATCCCCTCATGATCTTGGCTGTTGACCTTGATATTTTTCGATCGAGTTTTTCTATTGGATTTTTTTGATGGAAAGGTAGCCATACTTTATATTAGTAGTATGGCTACCTTTCCATAGAAAAATCCAATTGTAGAGTTTCAATCGGTAAAAATTGATTGAAAAATATCGATCAGTTTTACCGATCAAACAGCCGAGTTCATTGTGGTATGAACTTGAAAAAGCCGAAATAGGCCTTTTCGAGTTGAATACATTTTGCCCAATGCCTGCTGAATGCTAGAGTAAGTTTAATTTTCTAACAGTGAGGGCCCTCTGTCATTTTGGCTTTGCCACTGATTATTTTAATGCTTATTGTAACACAAACGAATGTAGCTGTAACACAAAATGCATGAATAAATACATCCTTTTATTTGTTGGAAATGGACAGCATTCCACTGTAATTTGACCAGATCGTTAAAGACCAAATACATCAATGAAGCAAAAAGAAACTTCTATTAATGAATTTTATTGTTTTGTGTCTGTTTTTCTCTTTACTGATAGCAGCCATGCTGTTAAACAGGAAAAATAAAAAAGGAAGTTGTAGCGCTTGAAAGTATAAACCAGGAAACAGTTCCAAAAATAAAGTCCAAAATGTGCGGCTTCCCAAAGTGGCAATGGTTCAGCTTCCCACAAATGATGACTCAAGAAAAAATCTAGGAGAGAAGCGCAAAAAATGAGGAAGCTGCCAACCCAGGGCGGTGAAACGCGCGTAGAGTGAAGCTGTGTTTGTTTATGAAATACGCTCCTTTTAAAAGTTTTGTTTGTGAGTATATCTTCTCTCCTTTTCGAAATTTGAATTAATAAAACGGTATTATAATATAAGTATAGTAATAATACTTGTTATTTCCACATGTCCCGGTGGCTGCCATTATTGATGTTAAATTGATACATCTGGAGGATGCATCTGCTGGAATTATTTGTGGGAGTTTTGTGAAGATTCATCCTGAATGGTGGAGTTGTTGGATGTTTTCTTACATGCCTTTAACAGTCTGGTGAGTCTTTCCACACTCAGAGTTCTTTAAACACAATACCAGCACTGGGATTTTATATATTTCTTCAGAATACTTTCACCATAAGCACATATTAGTTTTTACAAGTTTTGGTGATTTGGTCTTTCCTTTTTTTATAATTTTTAATTAAGATAAGGCACTATGTGCACATTTTTTGCGCTTCTCTCCTAGAGTTTTTCATGCTGTTAAACAGACCTAACCCAGGCCCACTGTTTTTTCTATGGGGTTTTAGATAACACACAATGAGGAAGTGTTGCCCGAAAGCCCAATTTTCAAAGCTAAATATCCAACTTTATAGAGACAAGTTAGAATGTTTAGAAGCATGAACTGAGTATATCCTGATCCATAAATGCATTTCATTCATTTTCATTGTTTGGTGTTTGTTGCTATCCTTATAAAAGTGAATAGATTACAGTACCTCCGCTTGCAGCTGAACGCATGAAGCATCGCAGAACCTGATTATTATATTAAGCTTGCTTGTGAAAACTGTTTAATAATAGTTCATTCAGCAGCATTTGAAATGCACAAAGCAATCTGCTGGAGGCACCTAAACTATTTTTTTTTTTTTTGCTTTACAATTACAACATTATTAGGCTGAACATCCTTGCAATGAAATCAGCAGTACATAATTTCCAGTGTTAATTTCTCCACTTAAAATACAGTTATAGTGTAGCTTCATCTCATTAAAGATCATTGTCCCCAGTAGACATTTGAGTTTAAGGAGAATTCGCGCTGTTCCACACCTGCTCCTCAGGTTTACTGCGAGATGGAGGCTGAATGCTAACAGCAGACTGCAGCTTGCTGGACTGCAACTGATGAGCGTAGGCTAATTCAGAGGTGATTATGTAGTTTACTGGACCACTAAACCTCTTTAAGCTTGTAATTACTGCCTATTTGAGTAAAGAACATTCACAAGCAATTCACTGCATCATGCCTGCCACAGCTGGATGCAGCCTGCCAACAGTCAGAGGGGACATTGAAATCTACAGGGACAGTTGATTCAAACACAGCTAGCAGGTATTAACATCACAAGCCAAGTGTTCACATTCCTTCTCACCTTTCACCATAACGTACACTGTTAACCCCTTGGCTGCCAGCAGCGTGATGCAGGTGCATTTAGATGGCAAGAAGTTAATGTTTGCAAAATAAAAATACGTTTGTTATTACTGTGTCGTTCATTAACAAAATGCATATATTTAAAAAATATACATATACCAGGGCTACTTGTCTTTTCCCACCTGCACCCCCCAGCACCTCTCTTTCCGCCATCCAAAGGTAAACCACCAAACTCTACTCTACTGTAGGGCTCTAGGCTATATGAATTTCAGGAATTAATACTTTTATACTGTTTGTTTTTTGTTTTGTTTTTTTTACAAAAAATGCAGTTTGTGGAATAAATAAAAAGGGGTCTGTGGAATTTTTTTTATTTTTGGGAGGGGGGGTTAGAGAAGGGAAATAAAAGTAATGAATATTCTTATAAAATAAGGGCTGCTATCCATATTTTCCAGAAAGCTGCATTACTTTAACATGAGACATTACATAATTTTTTACATATTTATTTTCTTAGCCTACAGAGTCCGAAGCAAATACTAAATCGTATTTTGCAGTAAACGAGATTTCAAGCAGAGGGATAAATGGGGCCTTTGTGAAACAATTTAGCCACATTTTAACATTTTTTTTTTTTTTTTTTTCAACTTCAATTTCTGTTGGTTTCATGAAAAGATACACAAATGGGGCTTTTAATGTAACAAGTCATACATTAAACTGAAAAAGAATAAATGTGTTCGTTAGCAGCCTACAATGTGAAATCTGACAGGATAAAAATAAGATGAATTTTATGTTAATAGGCGCTAATTCCAAACCAAACCATCATACGAATGCTGACATATTTAGCAGAAGAGGAAACTACTTCAGTTCTTTGCAGCAATATTAATCACTCTACGTTTTTGAGTCACAGACACACTGTGGTTAAAGGGGAACTAAAGCTTGTGTTATCTGAGGTCAGCATGTGCAGAAGCAGAATTCTGATGTAAAACTGCTTCTGCACTTGGCTCACCTTAGTGAATTTGAACAGAAAGTAGAAGGTGAAGAGGAGTCACTGTGCAAAAGATATCTAGATGCTAGTGAGAGCAGGAGGCAATGCTGGAGAGTAAAACCTCTATTGGTAATTATTTCCCCCCCTCCCCCCTTAAGAATCAAACCTATATAAAATGAGCTTTAGTTCATAGCCAAGGAATTTTATTTAATTAAATGTCAAGGTAACACTGTATGGCAAGGACAAAGGAACAAAAAAGCACCATGTATGTAATTAAATAACCGCTATTTTGCAAGGAAACTCAGTTCTGAAAGGTCAGTGCCGATCACTTTCGGGACAATCATAATAAAATTTGTATTTGCTATTAGTAACCCACCTAGACTGCTGGGGCCCCGGGAATTCTGGGGCCCCCCTGACATATAAAACAAAAGTCGTGCTTTACATTATTTCAGAATTGTCATGTTCCCATACAGTTTTACCCTTTATCATCCACTAATGGCTGTCCTGCCTAGAATTTCTAGCATTTTTCATTCAGATTTTAATTCCTAAAAAAAACAAAACAAAAAAAACAAAACAGAAAGAGGTCACCATTATTACATAATTTTAATCACAAAAAAAATGCAAGAAAAATTCATCAAAATTTAAGAAGAATATTTCTGAAATATATTATATAATATATATATATATATATATTGCAGTAGCCAAAAAGTCTGAGTGCAGGGAAATTCTAGATAGTTCACATTTCTTGACAGAATTTAAGATTCCTTTGGCACTTCCTGGTCAGGAGCTTGTAATCTACTATGGTAAGGCACAGCAGGAAGGCACGGCAGGAAGCGATAAGAGCAAGATAAACTGCTTTCCCTCTAAACTTTCTATTTTACAAAATATACGTTTTAACCTGTGATTGTTATTACACGTTCTTTCAATATTTTAGTGCACACAACAGGGGTTACTAGTAATGCTTTCTGAAATCATTTTTTTTAAAATGTGTTTTTGGACCATCTGACTAAAGCTTTAAATGTCCTGTCCAGATCAATTTAGCATAAAAAAAAAATAAAAATAAAATAACACCTCGGTAATAGGGTATTCACTAGAGCAGGATAAGAAAGAAAAAAAGTGGGAGATACTTTTAAACAAAATGGGTCAAGAAAGACCATATTTAGGTTTTCATCCACATTTTTTTTTTCTTTTTTCAAACTCCTGCAAATTGTGGCCAATCGGAATTGTGAATATTTACATTATCACTTTTGCATCTGATTGGTCTTTACATTGTGTCTGTTCAGTCAGCTCCAGGTGCACTAAACATTCTAATCAGCACAGTTGGCCATCATCATTTAAATGCTTGTAATACATATAAACAATTTGCAAACATGGATAATTTGTTGCAAAGAAGTATTTTACACCTATTATTTCTAAGGAAAATAGTGTTCTGTTATGCTATACCTGCAACATATTTACATTCATGTTTTAAGGAAAGGATCATGGCTAGGACAAAGGCTAGGATTCTTTGGGGGGAATTCACCGATTGAGTGACGTGAGCTCCGAATCCTTCGGCTCACTTCACACATGGTGTTATGCGTTCGCTGATTTCCTGCACGCGGACATCAGCGAGCGCTTTAAAGGGA
>WMED01000969.1:0-28709 GCA_019650415.1 Pipa parva
TTTTTATTTACGATTTACACAACGTGCCAACTTTTCTGATTTTGGGGTTTGTACAAGCTATGAATTTCAAGAGTATTTTAGGATAAAACAGGCAGCTTTATTTGCAACATAGAAATTCTCTATTTCATCTATGCTTTATATCTAAATGTGTTCTGAGGGAATCCATGTTTGTTTTGTCTGTGTAAAAAGTTACAACCTTCACAAGCATTACAATGTTCGCTCTAAATAAAAAAAACATTCTGTTACCCTACAAGAATAGCCAGGACCCAAAACAGTTATTTATTCAGAAATATACACAGAACAGTTTTCTCCATAGGGCTCATAGATATTGTTTACAAATAGAAAAAAAGGAGACCAGGAAACAAATAAAAATGTGTAAATAAAATAATATGGGCCTCAAAATATAATCCTATTATTGTATATAATCTGCATTAGTTTACATTAGTTTTAACAGTGGGAGGATCACAAATAAAACTTGGAAAAACATTATTTAATCCAAGGGGTTTACTCATTGTCCATATAAAACCTACAGCGTTTAGGGTCACTCAAACTCAGCAGTTCATTCTATGATTTATTATTGTTGAAGGCTAAAACTTTACCAATGTTGATAAACTGATGGCAATAAAATGCTGGTCCATGGATTAAGGCAGGTAGAAACTATGATGAAAATATGGGAACTGAGCTAAGAAAAAACATCCTTCAGTAGTTTATGTACCATACTATCCTAAATGCTATCCTGCCTATGCCTGCATTTTATTCAAATATAAATAACCATTATCCTACTTGGAAGAATTCACTATAATGTAAAAAGAATGAATTGTTTAGAAAAACAAACAACTCACTTTTCAAATTGTAATATTAGAAACATTTTTATGGTCTTCAAAGCTCCATTGTTGCAATGCTACAACTTAGCAACATGCATCCTTTACCTATTCTTACACCTCTCTGCACTTTCTATTGGATCATTTGGATTTGGTTGTACTTACCTCACACTGGATTCCCCTATGGAGTGCCTTTTTTCAGTAGGGGCACTAAAATACTACTTTCTGGTCTTTTTTCAGTGTAGTGGCCCTTAAGGGGAAAACACATGTTTGTGATGTTAATGGTCAAAGGTATCTGGCAGCATCAAAAGAACCAACATAAGTGATTCCCCTTTAGTGTAATGGCACTGAACATTGGTCTCATGTAACATTGCTGCACTGCATGGTGCAACTTTTTCTTTAGTTTTTCCCAGGGCATGTATACACCACACTTGTCCAGGTAATTCCTCTTCTCCACATTCCTATAGCAGGTGCTCATCAGCAATCCACACTAGAAATATATCTTCTGGTATAAGTTAGCATTAGCAATATGTCAAAGGCAGGCTCTGGTTGTTGTTCACTTTGTTCCTTTCTTCAGCTTTCTCCAGAAGCACCCATGATAAAAGATTGTCTCCTACCCCACCCTGTGGTTAGGCGTTAGGAAATGATACTGAGCCAAATGCAAATCCCCATGCAAATATAGGTGTTTAATGGCAAAAGACTGTTATCATTTGGGTTGTTGCATTTCATTATACATTGTAACATGACACTAAATTAATTTTGATTTCAAGCTATTTGTTCATACAACTCAGTTACTTACTAGCTTGAAATTATTGGAATTCAAATGTGCATAAGTTTGGACAAAACTATTGGCTACTATTACTAAAGCATTGTTAGGATCTCAAATATATTCATTCACCAACTGCCTTTTTAGGCAAAATTTACCAAAATTGAAAATTATTTTTTTAAAACATTTTTTCCCATTTTTCACTGCAAAAATAGGTGAAAAGTTCAAGAATTACATCTTTTGGCCACTTTTCATCCAAAAAGAGGGAAAAAAGGTGAAGAAAAGGTCAAAAATTTTTGTCCTTTTAGCCCATTTTCACCACAAAAACAAGCAAAAAAAGTCAAAAAATCATTTTCGACTTTAGTAAATTTAGTTTATGTTAAATCATATACATTTAGGTGGCATATTTATCAATTTGCAAAAAATAATGCATTTTTATAGGACAGCTTTGTTTTTAATTATTGTTTTACATTTAGATTAAAATAATAATGAAAAAAAAGTCAAGAGACCATTAAGTTAAGTATGGTAAATGATAAATTGAACATGGAAGGACTAGTGAAATATTAAAAACTTTAAAAAAATCTATTCTTCTTTTCATCTCCTAAGGTAAGTTAGATACTGGGCCTTATCCACCTAGTTTACTGCATCTTCTCCTGGACTTGTCAAGCCACAAGACTCCCAACCAAAAACATTTGAAGAGCTCTTTTTAGTGACATCATGACTAATACTGAAGTATAACTGTGCTTGAAATACATAATCTTTTTACATTTGGACTGTAATGATAACAGTATTACTACATGGATAACTTCATGTTATTGATTTGTCTGTCTAAGCTACCAACTAATAATATGATTTTAATTATTTTGCACTGTTTCAAAGCCAATTGCACTGTTCCTTCTGAATTGTTTTCCTGGAATGCTCTCAGGAGATTATTTCAAAGTATTTTATTCAGAAAATTCAAAACTTTTGACTTTTCTATAATTGTCATGTAATGGAATAGTCTCCCTATTCTATTTAATGTATTACATTTAATTGTAATGAAAATATATTACTTTAAATGAAATTAGCAACAATAGTATATTTCATTAGTAATATGAACTCATTTTCCTAAGCCATAGCAGGAATAAAGAATGATGTAATGGGCAAGGTAGCAGCTGTCAGTTTGCTGAGTTTGATTGGATGTGTACTGCCAAAACTTGATTGCTTATCCTTTCAGATATAAAAATGAGCTCTAATATTTTATGGATGTTCATGGAAAAGGTAGACATTTTTGGAATACACATTTCTTTTTTATACAGTAGCACATTAAGCATTGTAATGTCAGTTTTTACATGACAACAGATGTTTAAATGCCACCCGTGATATTATGGTTTATTAATAAATGTCAGTAATTTGTGCTCTGATTTAAAACTCAGGATTATTGATGGTCTTATTCAGAAATACTTTTCTATGCAACATGCCAAAAATATTTCTGCAATATCTACAGTAATTACTGATTTGTTAGTGATCTGTCCATCATTGCATGATGGATGCCATGTTTAAGAGTAAACTCCATTCCTATATGCCCTTTGGAAAATCAGTACACCCGCATAAGACTCTAGTTATATTTGTTTGCCTACTTTTATACTGCAAACAATCTCCCTATCACTTACATTACTATGTGCAGATAGTGAATGTGTTTGGAGTTATTTGCTTCTCCCATATTATTTACTGCTGAATAATAGTAATAACTTTCTCATATTAAGTTATAATTTCTGTCTTACAGCAGAAACCTGTCTCTGGCTGATGCCTGTTTACTGATTCCTGCTAAGTTTGAATTCTGTTCCAGTTTCTGCATTGATTCCAATACCAGTTTCCTATTCCTTGACTCCTTAGCCTCCACCTTTGGAGGTTTCTCTCCAGCCTTTCACCTGAAAGTTGCTGGCATTGGAATCCAATTTATATCTGGGGATTTCTGGAGAAGACCTAGATATTATTTAGACTATCCTCCCTAATAAAACTAGTGTTCAGTTATTTAAATCATTACTTCTACATGCAGTGTAAAGTCATTCAAGAAAGAAACCCTGAAAATCATTTTGTAAAGCCCAGTAATAATGTTATTTATGGAGCCATGTGGAATGAACATAATGTAATTATGATGTATTCCTATAATAAGGGGTTGTGAATGTCACAATTACTACAGGTCCTGAGTCCCCCAGTGAGCCCATCCTTGACCCATGACCCTTATAACAGGGGTGTCAAACTCATATACACAGTGAGCCAAAATTAAAAACATGGACACAGGCATGAATTAACCTTGATATTTATTGTTTACAATTGAGTAAGTTAACAGTTAACCTTTTCATACAGGTTTGTCTGATTTAAACAGATTTTCTGCTTCCCACTTTTCTTGAAAGCTTCTGTTTTCCATCTTTCGCTTGGCCATTATTGTGAGGAAATCACATATTTTGCATTAAAAAAGTTTGCGTTGAACATGGACTGAACCAGTGGCTAATGAGAAAAGACTGAATAATATTATAAAGATATAAGCCTTCACTGACAACTTACCATTAGTGCCATAGGACTGCATTATTTCTAAACTGGTATAGTAATTCTTATGTATATGGAAAATGATTATAAGCCTAAACTTGTCAGGTTTTAGATCTGATTTAATTATTTTACTTAGAAAAGTACTTAGAACTCAGAAAAGTACTTAGGTCACTTTAACCTGTTTGTTCTGTTTTTGTTTGCAATACTCTCTAAAATGATTGAAAAATAGTGGTCTATATAAAAGAAGTGCTTTTATGCACATTATTTTAAAAGCTTGTTTCTTTACTCAGCCAGATGAGCCCTAAGTACTTTTCTTTTCTTCCTTGTAAAGTTCATTTAAATCTTTCTAAACAAATGAATCCCTTTACAGCAGTTTATTTGGTAAAAGAATAATTCAGAAGTCTTTGTCTGATTATTAAATACTTTTTTATACTGCGGTAATGACTATCATATTATCTAAGGTACATTGATCCTTTGTTTGTATTCTGTTTACAGATGGGAGTGTGCATCCTGAATAAGTCTGTTTGAAGCAAAGTCCTGTTTCTAGACCAGGCACATAAGAAAGAAAGCCACAGTTCAGCATAAAAGCTTTTTAAATAGCTTTTGTCATGGCACTCATGATTAACTCAGTCAAATGCTTTACTTTAGTCACTAAGGGCAATGGCATCCATCGTGTTGACAATGGTGGTGGCATAAAAGGCAGTTGATTTGGTTTAATGACTACCACGTCAAAAAAAAGTTGCCATTTTAAGAGAAGCAGTAACCATGATAAAATTATTTTTCTTGCAGTTAACAATTTAGTTAAAGTGGCATTGTAATAATATAGAGACATGAAATCTTTCCTGAGATAGCATTGCATGGGAAAGAGTGATCCCACTACTGTTTAATAAAATAGTAACATGATTTTAGAAGCAACATACTGTAGATCCTGATTTTGTGGGTGTCTAAACATACTAATTTTCCTGTGTTCTTTTAATATACTCCTGCATATTATATACTTAAACATGTATTGACTTTTTTTTCTTCTATTCCCCAATTTTTCAATGTCTTCACTGAACATCAGTAATATTGTCTCTAACCTCTCCTGATTGAAACATGTATGTTTGGCAATTTGTATTCAATGCAAGTCTCTGGTCAGTGATGAATTATTTTTAACATAACTATACTGACATGAAACAATATGAAGAAAATGAAATGCTAATTCTTACATTCTTCCAGGTCTCCTTTATTGATCTGAGATATAAACTGACCTCTTCCAACATGTTGGCCAATGAGCAGCTTTCCTGACTTGTTGTAGCATAATTTATTTAGTCACCATTTTGTTTGAATAGTCTTCTTTTGTAATATATCTTTTTATTATGTTAGAGCATACTGTACATCTTCCATTTTTAAGCTCGTCATTGTTAAATCATTTAGTTATTCTGTAAAGTGTTTCTGTCTTTGCTTCCTCATTGTTTCCTTAGTTTAAATATGCCAATGGATGTCAAACAAGCACATTGCCAAGAATAATTTTTGCTTAACTGACATCACTTTGAAAATGAGAAATGTGTCCATTTCAGCCAACTTTGCCACATAAGGATGATTTTTTTTATAGCAACACTTGCATTATATCTATCTGACCATATGACATTAACATAAAATTCCCAAAATTCCCCTTAACTTAAGTTCCCCCAAAATTGCAAAAAATATATTAAAACGAAAAGTTGAATTTACAAAAAACTAGGGTCAGAGTAATCAAATTGTAATATAAGCCAGTTGGTATGTTTCTTTCCCCATTTAAATGGGCAGGTAAGGCAGGGTGCCAGTCAAAGTGCAACTCCACAGGGGTGTCAACATCTTCACCCAGTGGCCCCCTACCTACCTGATTTTTGTTTTGCTGACCTACCACCCCACATTTTCAATTCAAAAATCTCTAGTCTACTCTGGCAACCCATCATCCAAAAGCCAACTGTTAGTTCCATAGTAGAGGAATAATTTAATGCCATGGGGAGATGAGGGTACATATTATAAGCAGTGTCTCTATTTTTTTCATGAATCCCAACTAGGGCACTTTATCAAAAACACAGAAACATTTTAAAATGCAGTTTCATTGAAACCTTGAAAATGTATTCAAATGAATTATTATACAATGTATTATGTATCAGGTTACATTTTATGGCTTCTTCTGCAAGGTCTTTCTTTGCAGATTCACTTTCATGATGGAACTATTAATTTACAGTAATAGTTATGATTTGTAAAAAAAGAGGATGTTTTCGACTTCTTTAGCCACAGTATTGGACATGGTAGAAAAAAGGACAATCAGTCATGCTTTTTTGGAAAGGGCTAAGGCTTCTCAGGTTAATACATAAAGGATATATGAAATTTAAAGAAACTATTTTAGAGCGGACAGGGTGCAACACCACAATCTATACTGTATCACATACTTTTCATCTCTATATACCAGAATAAATCCACTTGAATACAAACATTAGATTAGTATGCATTGGAGAAATATGTAGGAGATTCCATTTGCACGAAAACAATAGTGGAAGCGCTCCAAATGGAATCTCCTACACCTTTGACGTCCTTGAGGTATCTAGGTACATGACCTCCATGGTTTAAGCACAGGATTGCACATCACTTTATTTAATTAGTTGGACTTTGGAACTTCTTTACATTTTCACGATTTTAAGGTTTTTTGTTTTTATTGGTTCTAAACAACTTATTTCAGTACATATTTTTTTATATTTATTTGTTTGCCGCTATACCATTGGTCTGATATTTTATACATCTGTATCTTTTGTCATTCAGTTTTACTTCCTCCTGCATTGGAGAAATGTTTAAAACTCAACACTGTTCTCTTAACAAAAATTGGGGATTGAGTGGTCATAGTAAATTTGCTTAAACCTACAAAAAATACATTATCTATTAAGAAAGGCATTATGATTATCAGCATTGTAATAAACCATCCCTGGAGAAAATGTCATATACTCAATTTTGGGGGTTATTCATTAAAGTGCAAATTTGACTGTTGAATTTTCAAACAGCAGATTTCCTTAGCAAATCTGCAACTGTGACAATTTCCCCATTGCAAAATGGCAACCGCAACAATTTAAACCTTGTGACTGCCACAATATCTCCATAGTAAAGTCGTGACTGCCACAATATCTCCATAGTAAAATCGTGACTGCCACAATATCTCCATAGTAAAGTTGTGACTGCGACAATATTCTCATTATAAAGATGCGAGTATAACAGTAGCAGTCTATTGCGACTGTTTTTAGCTGGTGAATTCGCACATTTTATGCAAGAATTTGGATTTTAGTGAATAGCCCTCAAAATGTACTAAACATGAGATCAATGGAGAATTTTCCTGTGACTCAGCAGGTGTTATTTATTGCTTGAAATGCCCATGTGTAATTATTTACTTAAGCAAAGCTACAAATGCACTTAAATTAACATTGCATGAACACAGAAGCTGTATAAAGAATGTTGGTTTAGCAAAAGCCCTAGTATAGAAATCGAATAGAGAAATAAAGGATAATAAAATGACCCTGGGGAAACATTTAGTTAAGAATAGACATGCACCTGCACAAATCTGTTGGAAAATTAGTGAAAAGGTTGACAGAAAAACTGGTTAATCCACAAAACAGTCTCTTTTACCTCTATATGAAAAGAGACCTTATGGATTAGGTAATGCATTTATTTTAAATTATTTTAGGAAACAGTTTGTTTGCAATATCATTGATGTTACTTGCTATAATAAACTTTTTAAACCAGTTTTGTACAGTATCAATATAATTGCTTATTTTTCTCACAGAATTTCAACATGAAGTCTCATATGTTCTCTGCCACCTCATGTCCAAGGCAGAGACCACAATATTCCTGAATTATCTTTTACACTGGAAGTTTGGATTTTAAGGAAATAAACTATTGTCCATCTAACTGGTTAGCACCCAAATATATTTGTTAATTCATATGGTAATTATATTGTCTATTTTGATCTATATCAGTGCAAACAGTGGTTACTCCTTGTGTGACAATTGTACAAATATTTTATTGGAATATTGTTCATGTTGGGGCCAGAAAACTCGAAGGGAGAATAAGAAGCATTTTTGAGATATGGTTCAGCTGCCTTGGATGTTTTCTTTTTCATTTACTTTTTGGACATTGGTTGAAGCCCTTCATGCCTTCTCCCAGGGAAATGTATTCCTGAGGAGTGTTCTTTTGATATCAATTTCAGCTGTTCTAGAATGAGAGGCCCTTCTTCTTTTCTTCTGATACAAAGAAGTGGATCATGTTGCTTTATGAATCTCATGTAAAGGCCTCTCAATCCAGGGCTAGGTAAGTTCAGAGGCTTTAAAGTAGTTAAAACACAATATATACTTGTAAATATTTTCTAAAATAAAAAACAGACTTTTCTGCTTCACTATGTTCTGACCATTTTACCTAGAAATATGAGATTTATTTATTTATAGTTTTTATTTTCAATAACATGACATGTTTTACATTAGAACAATATGTAATCCATTTTTAAGTTATATAACATTGTAAACTTTAGTGATTACTTACATTTTTCATTTGTAAATTTCTAAGAGTAATTGTAATAAAGAATTTCTGTGCAATTGTGTTACAATTTTTCTTCTTAACTAATTTTCCATATTTGTATAGAAAGTGAAAATTATCTTTATGCTTGCTAGGGATAACAAAAAATCCTTAAAATGATAAATATGTAGTGTTAGTATAGGTTATGTAAGAGCTAGTTGTTTTGGTTTGTGTGAAAGGTATCTAGATAATTGCTCCAGGGTTGCTATAATAGTTCTTTGTCATATTCTAGGTCTTGCATTTGTGCTTTAACTAATTCCATAGCCCTGACCCATTTTATTTTGGATATAAGGATGGAGACATCTGGGAGGTCCTGTTTTTTCCATTTGACTGCTTGTAATGTTTTGGCTGCTGTAAGGATGTGTCTGGCTAGTTTTCTTTCTGCTTTTGTAGGTAAGTTTATTTTTTCAGACCCTAGTAAGAAATTTTGCGGGCTACTTTGGATTGTTGTCTTAAATACTTTATTTATCATTTCTTGTACATTTTCCCAATAGTTTTGTGCTTTTGGGAAGTTCCACCAGATGTGTATTAAAGTGCCTTCTTGTGTGCAGCCTCTAAAACATTGTGAGAGACTTGGGGTTTTATACATTATAGCTAGCCTTTTCTAGCTATTTCAACACTGTCATGCCATCCAAATTGATCCCAAAGCTGGATCTCCTTGGAATAGCTACACCTCTGCAAAACTGGATCCTCAACTTCCTGACAAACCGTTGTCAGATTGTTAGGATGAATAATTCCCTTTTTTCCACTATCAGTCTGAACACAGGTCTGCCTCAAGGATGTGTATTAATCCCTTTCTCTACTCCCTATTTACCCACGACTGTATCCCTAAACAGGATACCAATCGCATCATCAAGTTCGACGACGATACTACGGTACTAGGTCTCATAAAAGGCAATGATGAGTCAGCCTACTTGATGGAAATACAGAGCCTGATATCCTGGTGCAATCAAAATTCACTATCACTAAATGCAAAAAAGACCAAAGAGATGATAGTGGATTTCAGAAGAAGTAGTGAACAATACGTCTACCCCCCAGTTCACATTCATGGGAACATAGTAGAACAAGTGGACAGCTTCAAGTTCCTCGGTGTACATCTATCAAATAACCTATCCTGGTCCCTAAACACTTCTAGGTCTATCCAAAAAGTCCAACAGCGACTTTACTTCCTCAGAACCCTCTGTAAAGTACAAGTTAACACTAGGATCTTGACCAACTTCTATCAATGCACCATTGAGAGTGTCCTTGCATACTGTCTATCAGCATGGTATGGGAACTGCTGTGCCAAAGACCGCAATGCACTACAAAGGGTCGTCAAAACAGCCCAACGGATCATTGGCACAAAATTGACCCCCATCGAGGACATCTATCGTAAACGTTGTATAGACAGAACTTGGAACATTTTCCTTCACGGTTCTCACCCAAACCAGGACTTGTTCTGCCTCCTTCCTTCTGGCAGATGTTTTAAATGCCTCAAATCCCGTACGAGTAGGTTTAGGAGCAGTTTCTTCCCAGAGGCAGTTGTTGCCATAAACAATTCATATCCCCTTAAGCCTATAAAAATGCTATGTATTATTTATTTATTTATTTATTATTATATTGCATTGTATTATTTTATGATATATCTTGCTCTGTGATGCAACATCTATAAACTGTGTATCCTATTATAAATGCTGTAAATATGCTTTTCACTGGTGTGTACTTGTACACTCCCTGTGACAATAAATCTAATCTATCTATCTATCTATCTATCTATCTATCTATCTATCTATCTATCATGGTAGTTTAGATTTTAATTTAAGTCATTTGGACCATTTATCCCAGTCTTCTATAATTGATTTGGTTGTGGAAGGATTTATTTTGGTATTATTCTTTTTTTTATATTATTCCTTATTAAATATGTGGTTTGTATGGGGTACATAATTGTGTCTTCGATTTGGAGCCATATTGGTTTTGGTTTTCTATGTATGATTATGATTTTTGGCTAGTCTGCTTGCTATGTAGTAACTAAAAATGTTAGGGACTCCCAAGCCTCCTATTGAATTATTTTGGTGAGTATAGAGGCTTTTATACAAGGTTTTTTGCCTTGCCAAATAAATGAATTTATGGCTTTTTAAAGTGATTGTGCAGTTTTTTCTGGAAATTGTATAGGTAGTTTGAGGAGATGAAGTAGTATAGCAAACGTGTTAGAAGTGCCATTTTTATTGCTGCTATGCGGCCAAACCACGATAGGTTATATCTTTTCCATTGATTTATCTCCTTTTTGAGTTTTTGTATTAAGGGTGTGTAATTTGTTTTGTATAATATCTGGTATGTAGCTGTGAGTTGTACACCAAGATAGGCAAGGGAGTGTTGCTACCATTTAAATGAATAGTTAGATTTCATTTTTAAGGGTACGGCTTGGGATTTGTTTGTGTTTATTTTGTAGCCTGAGATGTTTTGGAATTGAGAAAGAATTCTGAATAAGTTTGGGATTGAGACTAATGGATTTGAGATGGTTAATAGGATGTCATCAGCAAAAAGACAGATTTTGTGTGAGATTTGATTGATTTGGAGGATTTCATTTATGTCCTGAGAGGTTCTTATGTATTCAGCTAGTGGTTTGAGAGATAGTGAGAATTATAAAGGTGAGAAGGGACATCCTTGTCTTGTGCTTCCTTGTATGTATATGGGTTCTGAATTTAATTCCATTAATGTGACTTGTGCTGAGGGTTTTTGGTACAGTTGTTTCACACTTGTTAGAAATGTGGTTGTGATATTACACTTACTTAAAACAGCATACATGTATGTCCAATCCAGCCTGTTAAAGGTTTTTTGAGCATCTAGAGATAGTATAATGGATGAAGTTAGTTGTGATTGGGTTTGATGTATGATATTGATTGTTTTTCTAAATGCGTCTTGGACATGTCTTCCTGTTACAAATCAAACTTTATCTGGATGGATCAGTTCAGGTAGGATTGGTGAGAGTCTGTTTGCTAATATTTTAGCAAACATTTTTAAGTTTGTATTGATGAGAGAGATGGGTCTGTAAATATCTGGATTTAACTGGTCTTTTCCTGGTTTTGGTATTAAAGAAATGAGTGCTGATTGCATGTGTGGGGTAAGTGGGTTGCCATTCATGAAATTTTGAAATAATATTTAAAGTTCTGGTATTAATATGTTTGGGAATGTTTTGTAATATTTGATTGAGTAACCATCTGGGCCCGGGGCCTTATTTGCTGTCATTGTTTTTAAGGTTTGTTTTATCTCTTTTTCTGAAATCAGTTCGTCTAGTTTAGCACTTTGAGCTTCTGATAGGTTTGGGGGTTGTCAAGTTGAAAGGATTGGAGATGTTCCTACGTGTTGTGAGTGGGGTGCTTTATCTGATGAGTATAGCTTGGAATAGAAAGTATGGAAACTTTTCAGTATTTTCTTAGCGTCTTGGGGTATAAGACTGATAGTACCATTGTTATCTTTTAAAGTGGGGATGTGGTGTTGTGTTTGCCTATTGTTTCATTTTCTGGCTAGCATTGTATGTGCTTTATTGGCGTATTCATAGTAATGTTATTTAATTTTAATTAGAGCATATGCAGCTTGATTTGAGAGTTCCATTACTAATTTTGTTCTTGTGTCTTGAATTTTCTGAGAGAAGGCTCAGTGTTGGGTTACTGTATATTTATGTTTTTGTGTTAATTCTTGTAGGGTAGTCATAATGTTTTATGTGGAGCTGAGCAGAATGTGTAGTCATATTCTAGTGGGTATAGTTCTCTCCATGTGTCTACTAATGCTAGTTGTTGAATTGTTTTTTGTAGGTGTTTGGGGTCTCTTGATAATTCGGATGCAGAGTGCTTTTGTAGTACTTCTTTTGAGTAATCCCAGTTATTTTTTATTGTGGTGTTTAGGTCACCTCTTAGTATTATTTGTCTCTACTGGATTTCACTGAGCTTTTCAAATAACTTATTGAAAAATGTTTTTTTTCTGTATTGGGTGCATATATGGAGGCTAAGGTCACTGCTCTGTTTTGTGGTACTCCTGTGATTATGACATATCTGCCATCTTTATCCAACCATTTATCTCATAGCTGAAATTTAACATGTTTGTGTATAGGGATAGCTGTGCCCTTTGTTTTAGTTTCTGAGAGTGCTAGGAAGGATATGGGATAGTTGTTTGAAAGGTATTAAAATTTGTTAAAATTTGTGTATTTCAAATTATTTAAGTATCATTTATACACTTAACTTTGTTAACTTATGTATTTATTATCTTAATGTATGAAACATTTAGCTTATCTGTTTTGTCTGACTGGTAGAATACTTTCAGAGTTTTTGTTATTCTCTGTATATAATATCCATACATAATGTCCTTGTTTAGACACTTTATTTTTTGGATTTGAACCTCCTGGTTTGTGTCTGACGTGTTCATGGTTTCTAATTTCTTTTTTATCTTATCTTTCTCTTTCTTTTCCTCTGTCCCTGTGGTGTATTGGGTAGTTTTGTGGTTTTCAGTGGGTTGAGATGTGATTTGTTTCTCCTCTTTTTCCCCTTCTACTTTTCTTCCCTCTTTATATTATAGTTGAGTTTTAGAGCTTTTTCTCCCTTTTCTGCTCCACTTGACCTCTCTCTTTCACCCCGTGCTTGCTTTCTATAGTATGTTTTGATTCTATATTGTACTGTGGAGTACCTGTTGCTGGTGTATTGCAGAGCTATTTGACTTCTTGGGCCTGTCCTCCTGTCTGCCGTATGCTGCTGTCTCTGTCATCTATTCTGCCTTCTTTGTATTTTGTTGGTGCATCACAGTCACTCTTTGTGTCTATAGGTTTCGGTGAGGCCCTTTCTCTCTCTGCTGACCTGTTTGATGTGATGTCAGCACGCCTTGCACTCTCCCTGACGGTTTGTGTCTATGTTTCTGGGCCTTGTTAGGTGAATTTTCTGCCGATGTCTCCCTGTAATCGCTGCTCCAGAGCTTGGTGTCTGTACAAGTGGAGGCCTTCCCTGTGTGCTCAGATGTTGCCTTTATGTGAGTTAATTTTGTTTCTGTATGTTGTGCCATTTTTTTCCATTATTTTTTGAGAGTTCTGCCGAGCTCTTTTTCTATGCTGCCATTCCTCTAGGCTGCCAGACCATGCCCCTCTTCCAGCATGTTTTTGATTGTGGTTTTTGATTTTTTAAGTTTTCCTATAATATGTAATCATGACTTTTATCCATGACAGTGACTGTTGTGGTAACTTTTTAAGTGGCAAATATTTTAGATTTTAACTTTTTGTATTTACAAGAATCAGTTCTTTTTATTTTGACAAAAACTGTTAATTTCTCCTCACCTGGCATAATCTATTATTATTTCCTATATGGGGGTGACGGTTTAAATCTGAATATCCCATCAATATAGCCTTAACATTCATCTAAATAATTTGAAATGGGTACAATACCAAGAAAACAGTTATATGCACCATTTGTGCTTATTTAAAGTATGAGTTTACCAACTTAGACTTCTGCCTCCCTTTCCAGCTGATATCTATGTTTATAACAGAATGGTAGAGGGAATGAAATATTACAATTTAGAAAGGTTCTGGAATATAATATAGATTTAAATTGCCTTTTTCCTTTAGGATTCTTCTCCTTTTTCTAATTGTTTCTAATTGACACTAAAAATTATGCTGAAACATGTTAGTTTGCAACAATACATTACCCTATATAATACATATTTATAACAAATAATGTATGCTTTAAAATACATTGTCCCACATACAAAACATGTTTAAACCTATTTTCCTATTTTCATAACCACATTTTATTTGTGAATAATTGTGTTTCCAGATGCATAAAATATGTGCTTGTCTTTATTTGAATAAAGTGAATGCTGTTTTATAAGATTATTTTATTTGATGTACAGCTAGCTCAGCACCCTGTGAGATGATGACACAAACACAATTTGTAAGTTTCCTGTGGGTCTTTTATTAGTTACAAGGATCCGAAAGGCATGTGTCATTATGTCAAAAGCTAATGAGTGCTCTGTTCTCAATAGCAAAACCCTATTTTTAAGTTTGCCACTAAAACAACTATTCTTCGAACAATATAAAAACTGATTCTTCTACAGTTTTGTATGTAAAGTGAAATTCTAATTAAAAAACTTGGGAGGAGAGCTTTTAGATACAACTGTTATAGCCCCAAATGGCAAGCTGATGAATGCTAAATTATTTAAAGCAATTACTGATGCAGTTCAGCACCTCCCAGAAGAGTGAATATGACCTTATAATGTACTGTCCTTAATGCTGTTTTCTTTCTACACACTGTCACATCTTAATTTCTGACAGAGGTGATTTCTTTAGCGCTGTTTTGTATAATTACATCTAAGGCTACATACGCATGGGTGTTTTTATATCTACCCACATCTATGTTTTGTTTGGAAATTGGACATAGAGTTAATACTTATCAGTGTAGACTGATTTAGCTACATAAGGTACTGATATAGATAAGATAAGCCACATGGCAGTTTTGTTTTCCTGTGGCTGATGTTAAATCCTGTACACTGTAGCTATTTTCCATTTATATGGTATGTACTCCCTTGGCTCTTGTTTCCTTTCATTCATTAGGTTGGAATGTTCTTTATACTTTTTATTTTAGTGGAAATATAGACTACGGTTGATGTTGTAAGAAAAAGAAAAATATCTAGATAAGGAAATAGTTTAATTAAAAAAAATTTTCTTGAAGTATTTCAACAAAAAAATTTGGTCTTGAACTTGGACTGTTGGGGTTCATTTTTTTGCTACACTTTCTGAAGAGTATCTTGTTTATATAGTTTAATGCTAATCCATACTGTTATCCTCACAGTTACAATTATCCTCCCTCAGGATGTCTCTGCCTGATTATGAGTAAGACATTTAGCGACCTCTAGCATTCACATAATGGATTCATTGGAGGTCAGGAATTCTTTATAAGCTTTAAAACTTGCTTTACTTTGTTACAGCAGCACATTCCATTTCACAACATGGTACTTACCTTGACTGACTACAACTGCCCATGAATTCTAAATACCACTGTTGATAGGATCTGTCCTAACTATACAATATTGCAAATTTAAATGACCTGAATGGAAAAGGAAAAACACGATCTCCTCTGTTCCTCCTCATCTTCTGCTGTTCACATTGGATCTCCCGTGCAATAGTTTGAGAAAAGGGAGAAGTATGGCAGTACAAAAAATGAAGAAGGTAACAATAAGCAAACGCATCAACAGATTTAGGGCAAAATTTAATAGAATCGAAAATCTTGATATCAAATGATTTTTACTGATATCGCAATATCGGTATTGCTGATATAGTGATATTGGACGTTTATCGATATTGCGATATCAGCAATATCGATTTCACAATATCGAAATTAGAGTGAAATGTTTAATCTGTTTATTTTTATGGAAAATCTATAATATCACTGGAAAGTTCGATATCGTGATATCGATATTGGCAAAATTGTGATATTGTGATATCGGTAATATCGATGTTGTGATATCCGTAAAAAAATCGTTTGATATCGCGATTTTCAATTTTATTAATTTCGCCCAATATTATTAGTGTGTACTGAGTAATAGATTTAAATTTTTACCATTGGGTTCTCTTCCATTTCTAGTACTTTTTTTTAGAGAAATGGATCATTTTTCAATTGCTTATGTTTAAATATTAAAGCTAAAAGAATATAGGTCAGGCAGTGGGGAGGACTTTTTGGTAGTACTTATAGCCTTAGGGAATAAGTCAGTCATTACTAGAGCCATATGAGAGGGTGCATGCATTCCATTGAAGATCCATTTAGTAAGATAATTTGAGGATGAAATGTGGAGGGGTTAGATGGTGGATAATGTGATTCTCACTATACAGTAGATCAAGGCTACAAGAAGGTATAACAAAGACTTGATTGCTGTTGCTGTGTATAAATCTGTTTTTTTTATAAATTTTTTAAGTGTTGTAATCTGTTGCTGATGCTCTGTAAATTAATTTTTCTTTCTAAGAATTGCTGATTCTTAAGTAATTTTTAGTTCAAGGATGCCTATATTTGTGACACTTTGATAATTTGTAAGCCTATACTTTGAGAGAATTAGCCTGAAGCATAGGAACCTATGTGTGTTCCAAAAGTGCCAAATTCCACTCAAACGTTTAGAGGAGTCTTACAACTGAAGTAGGTCAGTGTAATGTTACATGTGCTACAAGTAGACTCAATCTTGATATAATATTTGCCCACTTTTGTCCTAATGTTATTTACTACATTGTCTGTTAAAGCCCTGAATTGTGTACAATGTATAAGGGTCATGTTTTCAATAGACTTATAGACAATGTGTTGGAAAATATTTGAAATTATGCTAATTCATTACCTATTCATATATACTAAAAGAAGTATTCCTTCTTTTCAGCGAATGATGCACATTTTTCTTCTTCAATGGCTAGCAGTGAGTATAAAATATATCTACAGTACTTTATTAATAAGATTTTTTTATTTTTACTAAAAATATTATTCTCCAGTATTAATTTGCCACCTATAGGCTAGTAAATTCAAATGTAGTCACTGGAAATTATTTCATTTACAGTAAGTGTTATTGAAAAAAAATAAAAAAGAAAATTACAGTAGGAAAGTAAACCTGTCTTATCAATAAACATTATCTTACAACAAAGACTGTTCAGTATCAACTTTTACATCAGTGTTTGCAAAAGTTTACAATCACCAAGACCTTTGTTTTTGATAGAATTGAAATTTTACATATAATCCCAAAATTCTTGCATCCTTAATAAATCATATAGAAAATTATAATTGATTCCTATATAAACATTTGTAATTGTGATTTCAAACCTCTTAGTTTAATTAAGCAAATAACTATAATTTCTGATAAATGTATCAACACTTTTCAGGATTGTTGTTTTCAGAAGTTCTCAATCATGTCAATCTCTTACACTCATGAATCTATACAATGGGCCATCTTGAAATAACCATTTCTTGTACATATATGTTTGTATATTTTTATTTCTAAAGCGACACTAGATTATGCAGCGCTGTACAATCCAACAATACAGTTATAATACAGACAAGGGAAAAGTGCGTAACAAAGAGAAAAAGAAGTAAATTACAAGCATATAATCAAGAAAATACATCACTCTAGGTGCAAAAAGTGCATAAAAGAATCTGCCTAATGCAATAAAAAAATTATGTCATAAAAAACAGACCATCTTCCCTAAGCAGTTTGTTTTAGTACAGGGGTCGGCAAAGTGTGGCTCTTCAGCATCTTTGTTATGGCTCGGAGAGCATCTCCCTAGACCCACCCTTGACCTCCAATGTATCTTCTGATTGGACGTTGGCAGGCCTTGTGATTGAGAGCACGCACTCCTCCCGCTTTGCGGCTCAAAAAATTATTTTGCCGGTGGAGGAGGGAAAGAGGTGACTCCCCCCTCCTCCTCAAAGTTTGACAACTCCTGTTCTAGTAGCTTCAAATTTAGTCGATATCATAAAAAAAATAAAACTGATATAAAACAAAACACTTCTTTATACTTTTAGGCAAATCACCAGCATGGTTGATTTTTTTTAAATGAGCTATTTCAATTAAATATACTTGCTTATGTCTATACCTACCCCTCTCATGATTTCCCATGATAAATCTGGAAACATGTGAAGAGTATTATCATACTGATTCATTAAGGACATGGCTGCCCCAGCTTGGATACTGTTCAGTCCTAAGGCACATAAGATATACTTATATGTTTCTGTTTGCTTTGAACACCCGTAAAATAGCCAAACTGTTTCCATAAAAGAGCTGGATGCTCAGAGGCGGCAGTATAAATCTTCTGTATAATTTAGGTAACACTTAATTTCCTGGTTACTGAGTGGTGATCTCAGAGGCACCACATTTTTAACAGTTGATAAGGGGTAATGAACACCTTTTTTTGCAGGATCTCTTGTCTCTATTTTCTCTGTTGATATTATATATTCTAATTCTATATTATAATTAAACATCACAATTGAATGGTCCTGTATGAAATTGTAACTCAAGACAGAACAGCCACGTCTAAATCAGTATTTGAAATATAACCCACCCAGCATGTTTTTACGCAAAGTGAAATTACTTTACTAAAAGCTTTAAATGTTTTGGTAGTAAATACTCATAGGCAGTATGCAAAAAGCTTTGTATAATGTCCATGATATCTGAAAACCACAGAATTTAATTAAAATATTTAATCTAATTAACAAACTAACAACCTTAATACACTGTAATTAAAAATCTCTGTATGGCTTTGGATAAAGTAATTTGTAGAGTGGTATTTTTGGATGTTAGGTCATGTGCAAAGCAATATATATTAACTGGAAAATGCCCTTAGAGCTTTATTTAATGTTCTGTAAAAATTGATGTGTTTACATAAAACTGGGTTCTGGGTGGGAAAAATTATAAAAATAAACAGGAGGTATCTTTGACTTTAACCCTTACCAGTATTTTAGAAACCTGCTTCACTTGGAAGTAATCCTTTGTTAATATGAATATAACATTGAATATTTCATTAAGTTCAGACTCTACTAATGCCCTTTAATAGCGTAAGAAAAAAGCAAGATAAGACCACTATATTTCTTGGAGACAAGAAATTATTACTACTGTACATATCAGTTCCTGTGTAAAACAATAGAAAAATCAAAGCCAACTTAAATAATTTAAGTAACAACTATATAGCATTTCAAAGCACATACATTTCCATAGGGCAAATTCCCTTTATAATAACTGTGTCAAAAATAGTCCTAAGTACCTCTAGCTATTTTATTTTTTAGAATAACAATTAATACAGCAGTACTTATTGTAATATGGACATACATACTGTATACAATATTCTTGGTAGTTCAAAGATGTATTTTTGTGAAGGAATGTGAAAGCCAACATGGCACAGAATTCATGTAGTCCATATACTGTGAGAAATCAGTTCAGAACATAAAAGCCTCCCTATACTTTTTCTGTTCTTATCAAATATTAAATAAAGATTAGTTTTTGTTCTAGTTCAGCTTCATTTGTGCCAGAAGAAAAGTTATCCTGCTGCAGGCAGGTCATTGTTGTTTTTCTAGGTGGTACATTGATTATTACATTATTTTTGTTCTAGTTTTGTTGTTAGTGTTGAGTTACACTGCCTATAAGGCTTCTTCTGGCAACCATAATCAATGCTTAGTTTTAGATACATTATTCATACATTCTAATTGATTCCTCTTCTTGACTTCACTTGTTAATTGTCCCCGAACTATAATGCCAAATGCATTCTGACCACTGACTTTTGATTCACTCCGACAGTTGCTGCCACCTGCCATCTGATTTTGGCTTTCTTGCTTCTATATTCTGGGAACACTTGTTATAATTTTCATCTAGCATTTAGTGTATTGAAATCTAGTTTTTCTACACCTCCACAGCATGAGTTTCCTGTAAACAACAAGCAGAAAAAACAAAGTCACACATTCTTCGATCTGAAAAGGAGTACATTTCCCAATCTCTATTTTACCATTGTGAGATAGTCAATACAATAAATTAATGTTTTGGGGGATAAAAACCACCCTTTTTCATCTTGAAAGGTTGACTCTTTGTATTGTCTGTCTCACAAGATTGAAATAATGATTGAGTAAATTTATCTGCTTTTCTTCTTTGTAGACCACATACATAGTTTCGTTTACGTGGTTCAATTGATTGTTAAACAGTTCATATCAATAAAAATGTTTTGACAGATTTTAAAGAAACAGAATGGATGAGTTGGTCTTTGACAACCACTTCAACATTTGAGAATGGGATTACTAGGGACTTCTATGGTATTAGGTAAAATGATATACGAGTTGAGCAATATATCAACATGTATCTTCCTATACACCAGCCTCTTCTTTATGAAATTATTTCCTTCATTAGTCTCCCCAAGTGCAGTTAAATTATGTTATTGAGCTAACCTGCAGCTATCATTAGGAAGACTTCATTTATAACTAAAGTTAAATTTTGAACATAAAATAATTCATATTATCCTGTAAGTAGGCTTATACTAATATATATATTACAATGCATTTGCGTAAGTAGCACAAGGAGGTTTTTTAAACTGATTTCTAGATAATTACATATTTCAAACAATGTTTCCAGCAAAGCTGACTGGGTCAAACCTCCACTAGATATTAAATTACAAATCAATTCACCATGCAAGCTCCTGAGTGGGCCAGTTACATCTGTTTCTGTTCATTCCTCCCCTGCATATCCATTCACCCTGGAATACATGTTTAAAGTTATTAAATCAACCACTCTACACATTGCTTTATAATTTAGTTTCTACTTTCTGCCAGTGCTGCACAAAACTGATATGATATCTACAGGAAAACAAAGATTCAGCTTGGAAAGTTATAAACATACTCAAAAAACAAAACAAAAATACAACAAAAAAAAAACAGTTACTCCCTGTTTTATGAAGTTTTTGCTGAGACCATTAAAACTGGTTATAGCAATTTGTGTTCCCTCTGTGCTCAACACCTGATTTCATCAACTGCTCTGCAAGACATGTCCCATGATGCCTTGCAAGAATGTGCTTGGCTCAGCTTAAAGTGTACCTCGCCATTGCAGCACTAAACATCTGGCATAGTGTTATTTGTTCTATTGCTTCTTTTAACTGATGTGAAATATCTAAAGCTTCTGTGAAACTGTTCTAAGTCATTGATGCCTTGAGTTGTTTTAATAATCCTTTTTTTTTTTTTTTAGTGAATTTCTGGCATGCAATATTGCTTTTGTAACTTACAATAACAGGACCATACAGTGCCAGAAGAATTTAAAACATATTTGAAAGTAATTGCTCTTTAAACATTTACTAGAATGATATTACGGTTCTGAATTTGCCAATGTTTTGTTTAAGATTAAATGGTCGTTTAAAATTTCCAGATCAAATATTCACTTAAGCTGTAACATTTCATTTTTATTGTCACAATGCAAAAAAACCTGAAAGATCAAATAAAAAAAAGAAATAAAAAAAGAAACAACATTTCACAATGTTCTTTTCCTGGAGAATGTTAAATGTTATAAAAATAATACAGCGATTGCAAAGGATAAATGTGATGTATTTGTTTTGTTCTTTAAAATAATTGGTTATTATACTATTACATTTCCCAAATGTAGGGAACATAAAATACAATAAATGCAAAATACATACCCTTGCTACATATTCTATAAACGTCTATATTGGTTTAGTTAACCTTCAGTGGAAGAGATAGATTTAACTTCAGACTGTACACATATAACAATCATTGTTTCAAAAGCAAAATATGCACCTTTCCATGGTGTCAGAATAAGATCCCTATTATAATGTATTATATGGCAAATGTAGGAATTATAAAATGTTTGTAAACCATTTGGCATGCTAAAAAGTATACTGGTTTGAAATTGTATTTATTTTTTTCTGAATGAACCAGTATCATGACATGTTTCAGACTGGTAGCCCTTTCTCAAATGATCCATTACGGACATTACTGGTTCATTAAACACAAGTAGTCACACTACTATCTTTCTTAATATTGTGTGAATTCGTGCAAAGGCAGATGCATTGTGTGTCAGTGACCTGGAAAAACATCGTTTCTACTCAGTGGAACAGGATCCAACTTAATTAGCTTTATTTTTCTTTATTTGTGTGAAATGTATATATTTGAAATGATTAAAAATTATTATTCTGCCATTTATATAACATTATCTTCAATAAGCACAGCAACTATTTACACTGTAAATTTAAATGACCATTAGCACCAAATATTAAATTCTCATATGAATTAGCAATGCATATATTGCCTTGTGTTTGTTTTTCCTTTTGATGTTTACAGATATCTGTTAAATAAACAAATACCCATAGAATTCCCATCATTTCTAGTGGAACCTTGAATAAGGCACATTCACAAGAAATATTAAAACATTTTGGAACCACAAATTACGTGTATAGTAAATATAAATACATTTGGTGAATTTGTAGGTTACTGTCTCTTTAAAGAAGGAGTGTTTAGCTGTAATTAGTAATGCTTTGCAGAATAATTAAATAAATAGTTGTTATAACTATAAGAGAAAATAAAATAAGCTTTTGAACCTCATATGGATATTCTAAAGAAGAACCTTGTGAGATCTGAAGGATATTCTAAAGAAGAACCTTGTGAGATCTGAAAGCTCCAACACTGAAATCTGTGATTATTCAGAAATTCATGCAATAATACTTTGTTTGAATGGCTCATTGTTATTGTTTCACATTCTTGCCACCTTTATTGCCATAATGAACCCTTCCCTTCTTGTGAAAACATGTCCTAAGGATTTAGCATTGCTTTAAAATAGTACTAGAGAGGGGATTTTGTCTAATTTAGCTAGTTCATTCTGTAATCCATTTATGCAGAAAGGGTAAAAATTATATGTAAACAAATCCTATGGTGCATCAGGTCAGTGAAAGCTGAGACTCAAATTAAAAGGTGAGCTTTCTGCATACTTTGGTAAGGATCCTATCATAAAAAGATATGGTCTATTCGACCATAAATCTTACAAGGTTCTTTTTCAGATGCTAAAAGCATTCAGCTAAGTCTGATAAAATAGAAGCAAACTCACTGCTTCTTTCTGTCCTGATTCCTGACTCAAATCTCAAGTTGGAGGGGGCAGGGCTAAAGGGAAAATTGGCATTGAGACGACTTCTGCAGTCAACTACAGACAACGCTCTACTTCTTAAAGACATACGATTAAATGGATCTGACAGGTCCACTTTAGGGGGTTATTCACTAAAGTCCAAACTGTTGCGTATAGGTGCAAATTCGCCAGATAAAGACAGTCGAAATAGGCTGCAACTGTCACAGTCACGTCTTTATAATGAGAATTTTGTCGCAATTGCGACTTTATTATGGGAAAATTGTCACAATCTTAACTATAAAAAATTGTCGCGACTTTACAATGGGGAAATTGTAGCAGATTTACTATCGGAATCTGCTGTTTGCTAATTCAACAGTTGAAATTAGTGAATGACCCCCTTAATCTCTAAATTTCTATAAAGTCTCTTATTTTTATTACATTTTATTATTATATTATTAACAGAGTATATTCATTGAGGGATAAAATGGCTGTTTTACCCTTTTTCAAATGATTTCACCCTGATTTTTTTTCCAGGTCATTTACATAAATTCAAATAGCAAAAGATAAAAGCAGTAAAAAGATGTTTCATATTGTTTTTTTGTAGTTATGCCATTTTTTATGCCTTTTCAACACAACACAATTTTTAGAAAAATTTTCTAGTAGGGTAAAAATGTTTTAGAGGCTGAAAATTACTGGCGCTCCTAATAAATATGCCCCAAGTATTAATACAGTTAATAGATTAATAGAATTAATGTAAGATTGATACAAATACAAGATTTCAACCTTTCGTGAACAAACAAACCTAGAGGTTAATAACAAAAGCAGGACTGTTCTCCATCTCCTTACTTAGATTCACTGCATAATTTGGAGCTAACTAAAACATATAGTATATGTACTCCCAAGAACTGTTATTCTAACAAAACGCTCCTATATATTGTCTGATTTGTTCACATATTTCATGTTCTAAAAATTGCAATGTTTTGTAACTATATCTAGACTCCTAACTGAATATTACTTTCTGATTATGCTGGCCAAACTTCTATATTGTTTATTTTTTTTATAATTGATATAAATCTGGCAAGGAGGACACTCAACATCTGGTTAATATATGTACAATTCCACATAATTACAGGAGAATAACACTGATTTCACAAAAAGAAAATAGGATATTTCCAGTGTAAATATTTTTTTGGCACAAGATATTGATTGGAAATTTTGTATACGTTGACTATGCAAATTTAAAAAAAACATTACAACCACTAAACTCTGTAGAGTTTTCATTTGCATTACTCCACAGCTTGATTGATTTGAATTTGTGATATTGGGCCATTCTGATAACACCGTATAATGTATGTATAATTTTATTTATAAAGCGCCACAAATTTACACAGCGCTGTACAGTTCAGCAATACAAATATAAAACAGACATGGGAAAGTTACATAAAACAATACAATTATAATATCACAAGGATACTTCACATTTAAGTGCTAGGTTGCGGTTGACACAAGGGGTTGGAGGTTCCTGCCCCATAGAGCTTACAATCGAAATATGCTCTATTTAATTATCAATGCTTAACAATATTTGTCTAAGCATATAGTATCCAAATAGTAAAAAAAATAGTGGGGAGTTTTAGTTAGCTAAAATTCTTTATGGTTTTATTACTGTCTTGTCAACAATAATGTCAAAAGGAACCACATACACTTGTTACATGAGATGGCAACGTAAATGTATGTATTTTTGCGTAAAAATCTCAGACATTACAAATTTTTAAAAAAGTCAAAGTTGTATTTTGTGAATGAATCACAGCTTAAAACCTCTCCAGCCATGTTTATTTCACAGATATTTACACAGAAGTACAGTTTAATTGATTAAAGAATGACTCATTCTGATTGATCTCCCTGTGTTGTTCCTGCTGACATCCAAGAGATGTCTGCTCTAGTGAACAATTTGTAATATTTGTATACCGTCATGATATCAATAGCTACTTTATAAACAGGTACACAGATAAGATAATTGTCCTGCTAATCAGTTTATTTTGAAGCTGAACATAATTTTATATAAAAACATTAGTTAATTTGATTTTTAAGCATCGCTAGTCTTTTTTTATACTTGCTGGTATTGCACTTTTTAATGGGCCGAAACTCAAGGAGTGTGCTAGGTTAAAAAAGAAAACACATTTTCTCACAGCATGGGAAAATTAATTTGAGCAATTTTATTATTTACCTTGGAGAGACCATGTGCAATTATATCATGTTCAACTATGAGGTATACTGATTTATTCCCATAGTAAACACGTTAAATTTAGTTTTCTTTTATATTATTACATGCTGTGAGGCACTTGGGGAAAATACCGTACTTTTTTGCTGGTTCAGGCCCATAAATATTCATTTCTGTTGACTATTTTATTGCATTAAAAGGGTTGGCAGCAGTATAGTTGTTTTACAGACACATTGTTGCATTAAAATGCACAGTGCCTTGTATTCCATGGGTTAGATAGATTTTATTTATTTGTTATGAATAAATACATACACCTAACTTGTCTATATGTATTTACCCAATTTGTTTTCAACATTTCCACATATTTTCAATGATATAAATAATACTGTTCATGGCAGCTTTGGCTCTTGTTTATTAAGGCTGCAACATAAAGAAATATTCATTTCACACTATTCTGACAAACAGCAATAATGAGAAATCCATGCACACTTTTCATTAGTGAAATAGCTTCTATTGCATAAAAAGGAAAAAGAGAACAAATATTGTTATCCCCATCAGAACTTTAGGCAATTTTATATGTTACCTTTACCGTAATGGTGAGTCATAAATAGTTGTAGAACTGAACAGACATTCAAATCAAGTGTAATTTTAAAGCCTCTTGCATATTACAAATTCCAAGATATGTTATCAAGGAAGCAATATGTTATTTCATCTGATTTTTCAGAATAGCCATAACAATTGAAGAAAAAACAAGCACCTGCAGAAAGGATTTTCAGCTACTCCTAGCCCCCCTCCTCCCTTAGTCTATGGCTTTGCTCACCATCTGAGCATGCTCCCCCCTCCTGAAACTAATTCAAATATACTGTCACTTCCTTTAGAAAACTTAGGGCCTTATTGACTAAAGGATGATTTCACCTGTCAAATTTATCTCATTCCAATTCGAGTCACATCTCCAAAATAGTAAAATTCACTTCTCATTTTTGACTTAGCAGTAAATAGACTAGTCGAACAAGTGAACAGTGATGTTTGCTGTCAGATTCATTATGTGGCGTAGTCAGTTGGATAGAAGTAGAATACAGAGCCCTTCCATCAAACCCCCAATTTGCTGTTCTGATGTGACTAAGTCAAATGGGTGAATTCTGCTCCTTCCACACACTCGGGCACTTAGTTAATAGTAGAAGTACCTGTGCACTTGCAAGTAAAGTGAGGCAAAGTGTTTCATAAGATCTTGACTATCATAATCACCTGAATTGGTTACTTATTCTCCACTTTGCACAGTTTGATCAATAAGTGAACATGGGGAAGAGGCAACTGGATGTGAATTCAGAGCTTTACATGACTATTCGGTCTTTAGTCAATAAGGCCTTTAATGCAAAGCAGCTCTGAAAGACTGAAAGAAAATCAGTCTAAAATAAGGTCATACTAAGTCAGAAAGCTTAGTAATTTAAATGCTGTACACAAGTATCAGTAAGTATATATATATATATATATATACACATACATACAGTGGGTATGGAAAGTATTCAGACCCCTTTAAATTTTTCACTCTTTGTTTCATTGCAGCAATTTGTGAAGA
This sequence comes from Pipa parva, assembly GCA_019650415.1. Taxonomy (NCBI): domain Eukaryota; kingdom Metazoa; phylum Chordata; class Amphibia; order Anura; family Pipidae; genus Pipa; species Pipa parva. Next base: position 27,072 of record WMED01000969.1, read on the forward strand.
TCAAAAAAGTTAAATTTTTTGCTTATTAATGTACACTCTGCACCCCATCTTGAAACAAAAAAAAACAAAAATGTAGATATTTTTGCAAATGTATTAAACAAGAAAAACTGAAATATCACATGGTCTTAAGTATTCAGACCCTTTGCTGTGACACTCATATTTAACTCACATGCTGTCCTTTTCCTTCTTATCCCCCTTGAGCTGATTCTACTCCTTCATTGGAGTCCAGCTGTGTTTAATTTAACTGACTGGACTTGATTAGGAAAGGCACACACCTGTCTATATAAGACCTCACCGCTCACAGTGCATGTCAGAGCACATGAGAATCATGAGGTCTAAGGAACTGCCCAAGGAGCTCAGAGACAGAATTATGGCAAGGCACAGATCTGGCCAAGGTTACAAAAGAATTTCTGCAATGCTCAAGGTTCCTAAGAGCACAGTGGCCTCCATAATCCTTGAATGGAAGAAGTTTGGGACGACCACAACTCTTCCTTGACCTGGCCATCTGCTTATTACTAAAATGTAAAGGCCAACTTTGATTGAAGGAGTAACTTTGTATGCAAGATCTTCAGGGGAACATTCACTTTAAATTCAAGAAATAAAATAGTGGTGTGAAGAGAAGTTCTATTCTCTGTTGCAATAATCATTGGTGTTTACCAATAATTCAGCTACTACCTACTTCATTTGTTATGCATTTTTACAAAGTTCATTGATGTATTTTTCAGTTTCACGGAAACACTGGCATTTACTGTGTAGATCACAGTATCCTCCTTTGGTTTCTTGTAGTTGATGAGACTTAAGGCTCAGAGTGAGATGTTTTAGGTTTATCATTTTAGGTCAATCAAAGAAGATGATGTATCAAATTGTGCAAAATTGTTCTTTGAGTTCTTCTATTGGTAATATATTTTCAAAGTTTCAACCATTTTATACTGTATAACTGTAACACACACACATATATATATATATATATATATATATATATATATATATATCAGTCAATAATTATTACTAATTATTATTATTATTAAAGTGATAGAGACAACAATACAGTTAGGCTGTATACAATGGCATTTTATTTTTTTTTTCTTTGTTTCTGTTCTAAGTTTGGCTGCAAGTATGCAATGTAATGTAGAATCTCAGGTTCAGCAGGTGTTTACATTTATATTATTATTCCCTCACCTTTTGCTTCACTTATTCTGAACATGTATCAAAATGAAACTATATCTAGCATATCACAGTGGGCAATTTAAAGTTTGGATATCTTCCGAACCCAGGTGTTTTCTAATTTTACTTTAGCCTAAAGACATATTGTTAGTGGCATTCATGTTAAACAACATACAAAATAGTTATAAGTTTATATCCGTTGGCAGCCAGTCCTCCAGGCCAGACATCTGGTATAATTTGGATAGAAACCAGGTTTGTGTAGTATTCAAAGAACTGGGGTTCCAACTTTTCAAATAAAATACTGTAAAACTTTTCTTACAGCAAATCAATATGAATAAAAAGACTTGCAAAGTTATTTAGATTCCATTAAATCAAAAAAACATATGGTATCTAACCAGAGCATTTTATTTAATGCCTACAATACAGTTATGATAAAGTATGTATATGTGTATGTGTATATATATATATATATAT